>CAJFCO010017350.1:27658-44127 GCA_904066015.1 Synergus gifuensis | reverse complement strand
TTCACAAATACAAAATCTAACTGAAAAAGAAAACAAAACCGGGAACCGTGAGCTCAATCATTTAGTAGATCAATTCTATAATAACCCAAGCACCTGTAATTCACACAATCCAGAATTTGCAATCGCTATCCCTAATAATCAGCAGGTATCCCTCCGAGATGCCCTAGAAATGGTACCAATATTTGACGGAAAAAACATGCCTCTCTCAATATTTATAGACGGATGTGAGGAAGCAAAAGAAATGCTTCCCAGAAATCCTGTTTTCGAAGAAAACGTGGTGAAAATGCTAAGAAGCAAAATTACCGGAGAATCTAGGAAAAGCATTTATGGGTATAAATATAGTAAGTTAGACGAATTATTAGAAAGATTAAAAAGGGAATACGCGCCTTCCAAGTCGGTCTATCAATTACAGGGAGAACTAGGGGGAATATATATGTGGGAATACGAAAACGTACTGTCATACACAAATAGATTGTTAGAATTAGCGGATAAAATCTTAGATTTTCATAAATTAAACAATAACAATCAGGAAGACCAAGTTTTCAAAGATAACCTAGAACTAAACATGATAGACTGCTTCATAAGGGGATTGCGACCAGAATTAGAATTAAGAATAAAAGGATCAAACAGCTTTAGGGAAATAACTAATAAAGCTTTAGATGCAGAGCAAAATTAGCAGCAAGGAACGAATTAAGAAAAAGAAACGCTGATTTTCAAAGGAAGTTGAGCCTAAAAATTCTAGGGAATTCGCAAAAACCCACAAAATCCATTTTGCACAGGAAGAACCAATATCCTGTCAATATTGCGGAAAAAGGGGACACACCGCCTTAACTTGTTACCACATAAGTAACCAAACACCACAAAGGTTTCGCCCCAATGGTACTGGATTCGAACAACGGAATTCAATTCAAAGTTGATTAATAAATAAAGATTTTTTCCAAAACTCAAATAGAAATTTTGGACCAAGCCAGTACCAAGAACTACCCCCAAATAGGAACTTCAATCAAGATCAAAGATTTGGTCAAAATTCTTACCCACGTAGAAACTTTGGACAAAACTATTATCAACAACAACCACGCGAAAATAGAAATTTTGGCAACTACAGCCGCAATCCCTATCAACAACGACCTGAAAATATAAATTTTGATAATTACAGCCGAAATCCCTATCAACAACGACCCTAAAATAGAAATTTTGATAATTACAACTTTAATTCCTATCAACAACGACCTGAAAACAGAAATTTCAGGAATTTCGGCCAAAATGCTCATCGACAAGTACCCGAAAATAGAAACTTCAGGAACTCTTATCCAGGACCATTAATGAACGACAACGCAACAAGAGACAACAATACATCACTAGGGAATAATTAGATGAGAAACATTATATGTAATTACTGCAAAAACCCGGGTCATATAACCAAGGATTGCCGAAAGAGAATCTACAGTAACGCTCAGGTACCAAGGGAAAATCAGGGAAACTCCCAAGCTCCTGCTCAGACGGATGGCCAGCGGGAGTAATAGAATTGAATACATCCGAAATACTTTATAAAACTGAAAAGGTAAATCTGAGTGTAAGCAACCCAATCCCTTATATAAAATTAACAATCATAGAGCTAAAACATCCCGTTTCAATGATGATTGATATAGGAGCAGGGCCAAACTTACTTAAAGCAGGAACATTTGGAACGGATTTAATTATAAACGAAGATGAACGACTGCGACTGACAGGAATAAATGAACACCCTGTATTCACATTAGGGTAAATTTTGATTAATATTTTCGGAATTCCTACCATTTTTAATATAATACCAGATGAAGTACCAATAGAACATCACGGTGTGTTAGGAACTGAATTTTTTCAGAAAAACAATGTAACAATAGATTATGAAACTAAACAAATAAAAATAAACGGGGACAATTATCCATTTGAAAGCCAAGATTTTACTACACTACCTAGTAGATCAATTTCAAACATTTATATTCATGTTACCAACAAAGATAAAAAGATAGGATACATTCCTCGATTGAACGTAGGGAATGGTATATTTATAGGGGACGCAGTAGTCAGCAACTATGAAGGGCGAGCTTACACCAACTCACAATCTGTGAACATCCCAATTCCAAGAATAGAATTACAAGACTTTGAAGAAAAAACTCCAGATTTACCCCACAAAGATTTCACTTCTATGAACATAGATCACGACGTTGACCCTATTGACTTACTATTAAATGAATGTTTTACTCAAGGTAATGAAAACCTAAAAATGTCGAATAAAATTTATAACGTCCAAGGAAATGAAGGAGTAGAAGAATTAAAGAAATTGCTTCGATTGGATCACTTAAATAAGGAAGAAACAGAGCATGTAATTCACTTAATGACCTATTGCAAAATGGAATAGTGAAACCTTCTCAATCCCCATATAACACCCCAGTATGGATAGTCCCTAAGAAATTAGATTCCCACGGGAATAGAAAGTGGAGAATGTTATTGGACTTCAGAAAGTTAAACGAAAAAACCATCGGTGATTCCTACCCCTCCCAAATATAACTGAAATTTTAGACCAACTAGGAGGTGCACAATATTTTTCTGTGTTTGATTTAGCTTCGGGATTCCATCAAATCGAAATGAATCCGCAAGATTCACATAAAACAGACTTCTCTACTCCTCATGGTCATTACGAATTCGACCGAATGCCTTTTGGATTAAAAAACGCCCCTGCAACCTTTTAAATGTTAACGGACCTAGTCCTGAGTGGATTACAAGGAACTGAATTATTTGTTTACTTGGATGACATAGTCATCTATGCTAATACCTTAGAGGTACATGAAGAAAAATTTTTCAAATTGATGGATCGTCTAAATGTCGCAAATTTAAAACTACAACCCGATAAATGTGAATTCTTGCGGCCAGAAGTAAGCTACTTAGGACACATAATAGATAAAGACGGAGTGGGTCCCGGTCCCAAAAAACTTACAGCAATTAAAAACTTCCCAGTCCCAAAAAACGTCAAAAATATCAAACAATTCTTAGGACTAGCAGGATATTACAGAAGATCTATAGAAGGTTTTTCAAAAATCACGTATCCAATAACCAAATTACTAAAAAAGGACACCCCTTTCCTGTGGACAGAGTTCCAGCAAGAAGCATTCGAAAATTTAAAAGTAAATTATGCGAAGAACCAGTATTTCAAAAACCTGACTTCTCTAAACCATTTATCCTTACCACTGATGCCTCTGGATATGCAATAGGGGGAATCTTATCACAAGGTATAATAGGGAAAGACCGACCAATAACTTACACATCTAGAACTTTGAATGATAACGAAAAGAAATATGACACTTACGAAAAAGAGGCACTGGCCATCATTTACTGTGTACAACATTTTCGACCTTATTTATATGGACGAAAATTTACATTGGTCACGGACCATAAACCACTGGTGTGGTTTCAAAACTCAAAAGATCCTTGTTCACGAGTTACAAGGTGGAAATTAAAACTAGCGGAATATGATTTTAATGTTATATATAAAGCAGGAAAAACAACTGTAAACGCTGACGCATTATCGCGAAACCCTATCGAAGAAGGAATCAATCTACATTGCCGCGAAGAAATAAATTATGAATATATTGAAAAAGAAAGAGTATTAGGATGGATTGCTGTTAAAACCCGAGGACAACTAAAAAATAGATTAGAGGATCAAACTCATATCAAAACTACACCCGCAAAACCCAAGGTAAAATGTTTTAGTAAATCGAGGAGATTTCCCGTAAAACCTAATATAATAAAAAGAAAAGGAGGTAGGCCAAAGAAGATAATTGAAGAAAATGACGTTGAAATATTATCAGATTCAGAATATATATTAATAAAAAGGGAGAAAAACTCAATTATAGACGAAATCTCAAAGAAAATTATAGATGAAATCCCAGAAACGAGGAAAAACTCAAAGAAAATTATAAATGAAATCTCAGAAACAAGTGAAATCTTAGAAAAATTTGAAGATCGTACAAATTTAATAAAAAGAAAACGAGGTAGGCCAAGGAAAATAATTGAAGAAAATCAACAAGAAAATGTTGAAGTATTATTAGATCCTGAATGTGTATTATCAGGAAAATCAAAAAACTCAAGAAAATTTATAGATGAAATATCAGATGCAAGCGAAACCTTAGAAAAATTTGAGGATCGTACAAATTTAATAAAAAGGAAACGAGGTAGGCCAAGGAAAATAATCGAAGAAAATCAACAAGAAAATGTTGAGGTATTATCAGATCCCGAATGTGTATTATCAGGGAAACCAGAAATCCTAAGGAAAATCATAAACGAAATCTCAGACTCAAGTGAAATTTCAGAAAACTTCGAAGACCCTAAAGATATAGATTATTGTCCTCCAGATATTCATAAAAAGAAAAAATTAACTAAAATAAGGCATAAAGTAAAGAAAAACGAAACAGAAATCAAATATTCTAGTAGTGAAGACGAAGATTCCGAAGAAAATGAACCAACTTCCTTAAATAATGGAACGAATTTACTTAAGAACCAGACCCTTTCAGAAGAAATCCCCCCTGAACCCCCTCCCGCACTCAACCAACCCTCTGGATGGAAAAATATGGGATCCAATATAATAAACGGCAGAGATCAATTACCAATGAGAAAAGATAATTACACATATCTTCTTTCCATCGAAGAAACACCATTAGATAATGGATCCAGAGCTTTAGCCAAAAGAGATAAACTACCTAAATTCGGAAATCTCAAAAAGGGAATAGCAAAACATGTTAAAAGATGTCAGCAATATCATATAGCCCTACCTATCGAAGGGGAAAATTTAACTGAAACCTTAAAAAGTATAAAACTCTCAATATCTTCACTACATTCACTAGCAAATGAATTAAAACTAAGGTCAATCAGCATTACCAGAACAGCCGAAATTAACCATATACCTTTGGAACAAATTTTAGACATACTAAGTACCACATTCGCAGACTCAAATACAAAAATAATAATATGTCATGGTATCATAAAATACCCCACTAAGGAACAACGAATCGAAGTAATAGAAGAAGCTAACTCATCTGCGATAGGAGGACATAAAGGAGTAACTAAAACTTATAACAGGATCCGTCCAAATTTCTTTTGGAAAAATATGAAAACAGACATCCAAAAATATATGCAAGTATGTCTGCAATGCCAACTTAAAAAACTTGTACGTGTTAAAACTAAAAACCCAATGATTATCACAGACACACCAGGTACGGCTTTTGAAATAATAGCAATGGATATTGTAGGACCCCTTCCAGTAACTAAACTAAAAAATGAATATATACTTACAATTCAAGATAATTTTACCAAATATTCTTTGGCTATAGCACTTCCGAATCATCAAGCGAGTACGATAGCAGATGCATTCGTAAAAAAGTTCATTTGCATATTTGGATCACCAAAGGCAGTTCTAAGTGACCAAGGCACCGACTTCTTAAGTAATGTAATGAAACGATTAGCGAAAAGATTCCGAATCAGGCAATTTAAAACTACAGCTTTCCACCCCCAATCAAATGGATCTCTCGAAAGGTCATACCATGTGTTAGCCGAATATTTAAAACAATTTGTTAGTAAACACGAAGAATGGGATGACTGGCTAGAATTAGCCACATTTTCTTATAACACAAGCACCCATGAAGGCACTAAGTGCACACCGTATGAATTAGTTTTTGGAAAACTAGCACGCCTTCCTTCAAGTGAACCCCCCTCAGAACACGAAAAATTAGAGACCTATGACCAATACTTAACAAAACTAATTACACGCCTATACGAAATGCGCAACGCAGCCAGACAAAATTTAATCCTTGCTAAAGAAAAATCAAAATTTTACTATGATAAGAAAATCAATCCACAGAACTTTAAAGTAGGAGATTTTGTATTTTTATTAGAAGGGGAAAAAATAAAAAAACTCGCTAATCAATACTCAGGACCTCATGAAGTCCTAGAAATTTTAGGAAAAGGAAACATAAAAATAAGTATAAAAAATAAACCCAAAATAGTTCACATCAACAGATTAAAAATCTCTAGAATCAAAAAGGAATAAAATAAACACCTTCGTTTACAGGTAAACAAATAAAAGAAGAAAATGGACTACGGACATAGAATAAAAATTAACAATTTCGTGGAGTTGACGGCACACAGGATAGACATACTGAGTTTATGGCCTCACTTATTTACGACACAGATTTATGAAAAGGATGATCCATAGGTGGCAAAGTGGAAGGAAAACCTAACAGAGATAGAAACGATAATGGAAATCTTGCTTACAACAAAGACACGCGGACCCCTGGCCTACTATAAATTAATCAATGCTTTAAAACTATCCAAACAATATTATTTCACAGATCTTTTAAGAAAAATATATTAAAGGAAAATGCTAACTTAAATCTCCCTTTTCAGCGAAGAAAATGGAAATAAAGGGACTCACCATCCTCCTCCTATTAATTGGGATCAAAAGCTCGAATGGTATCGTTGGATATGATTGTGGATCCTAGCAGACAAATATCACAACCCTTTCCTTATTAGAGGTAGGAGAATGCGACATACCAGAACCAGATATTATCATAGAACCAACTTATATTCAATTAATACAGATAAATGAATTCACAAACACTAAAGTCATACAATGTAAGGTTGAAATTGATAGAACTATTCTTCGCTGTGGAATGCATTCCCATACTGCAGCCGTCAACAACGGGAAAAGCGAATACATACAAGAAATTTCAAGAGATCAATGCGAAAGAATGCATTTAACCAGGACATTTTATTTAACACCACATATAACACTTTCAAATTTAGTCTTTATCTCTACAAATCACCACTCAGTAACACTAGCAGGAGCATTAGAACACGATGGTACATTTGATGGAACTACATTTTCAGACCCGCTTGGAACATGGCATAAAGTAGTAGTCCAAGCTAAAGTAAAAATAATGCTCTTGGACCATACGGCCACCATACACTTAGACTCAAATAAAATACACCTTCATTCGGGAGTCATATGTACACTATCAGAAACACAGTGTATGGACAGAGAAGGAGGAAACACATTTTGGAATGCATTATCAGACGATTCATGCAATTTTAGAAGATATGAAGTCCTATATGAAGGAACAGGAAATAAAACATTCGACAAACATGCAAAAACCCCATAAGTTCTATATTCATTAACAAATCAGGACATCACTTTTGTGTTAACAGAAAAGGGAAGGCAATCAATCTGCAGCAACATATTTGTACGCACAGAACACCCTAAATTACTCATATTCGAGACAAAAAAGGGGTTATCCTTATTAGAATTCAAACACCCCCTTGTTCAAAACATGGATATCTTCACATATATAAACTCAAAATTCTTATATGTCGAAAGACACGTCAGGACAGAAATGTTTACACTATATCGCGACGTTTTAACACAACGTCGCCGTTTAGAGCAACAAATATTTAGAAACTCCGTAATCTTAGCCACACAGGCACCTGACGAATTTGCATACCACCTAATGAAAGGACCAGGTTATATGTCTATTCTCGCAGGAGAAGTAGTTCATATAATAAAGTGCCTACCAGTAGAAGTTAAATATAGACAATCAGATGAATGTTATATCCAACTCCCAGTAACAAAAGGGGACAAACTTATATTTTTAACACCCCGCACACATATTTTAACAACTGTCAGCACACAAATTGATTGCAATACCTTTCTACCAGTAATGTACCTATTAGACACATCAAAATACCAAATGTTACCTAGAATAGTTAAAGCCGTAGAGCCAGCAAAAATGACTCCAGAAACAAAAGAAACATGGACATACAGGAACCCAGCAAACTTGGCTACCAGCGGTGTTTACTCCCAGGCAGATTTAAACAGACTGCGCAAGCACTTTATGTTACCAACAGAAAAACCCATAATCTTAAATACCATAGCTCGAGGTATCATGAGACAAAAAATACAGAATCACGGATTTTCAATAACAAATATCCTTGACGAAGAAACAATAGACCGGATAGCTCAGTCTGCATGGGGAAAATTCTGGACAATTTTTACGAATTTTGGGACGGCAAGTGCAGGCCTAATCGGAATAATAATAATATTAAAATTCGTTAAATTTATAGCTGATACCCTTATACACGGATATGCGTTGCATAGTTTATTCGGGTGGTCGTTCCATCTCATAGGAGCTTTATGGGACTCAGCAACTAACTTACTATTACATTTCGGGAAAAATAAACGACCAACTCCTGCTGACTACACAAAACCCAACACGGATTCGGAGACACCAACGCCTCAAGAGGACCATAAATTCCTGGATAGCACCAGACAGCTTGGCACCATTCAGCTAGGTAACGAAATCATAGAAACAAATACACACTTATACCCACGCATAGACCCAGGAAGCCCTTCAACTATGTCCAACTACTCTTTTCGTCAATAACTAAGTAAAAAAAAAATATGGCAATTAACGAGTCATCCTTAAACATAATAAAAAAGGCAATCAAGAAAAAGGGAGAACCCTCTCCCACCTTCAATACATATCAGCAGAAGACAAAAAATTAGCTGAAAAACCCGTGGTTCAAAATTTAATAAATCAACTGGCAGAGAATACCATGTCAATCGAGCAGTTTAATAATTCCCCGTTTTGAACCAATATCCTTAACAGTTTGCAAAATCATTGCAAATATAAGCACCTTCCTTTACCTAAATATTCAATAATAAAAATAGAAACATCCGCGGATTATGCCACTTGGATAGCAATTTGTACAATAAAAAACGAAAAAAAGGCCGGAATCGGGAATAAAATCTCAACAGCAAGGGTTTTGCATCTATGAAAATGTTATTTTGGATTCTAGACACCAACATCTGCGAAACGGTTATTACGGAGCTTGGCAATAATCCCCAACCCAATCAAACAAAAAACAAAGAGTTACCTAAATTATTCAAAGATATCGCAATTCCTAAAATCCAACCTTCAACCTCTTCTCCTATACAAAATTTATAAAGTTATCAAGGTCCAACTACTTCAAGAAAACTGAATACACACAAACAACAACAAAAACCCTAACAAATGAAAAAACATCTAAGAATAACCAAATAAAAATTTATACCTTCTTTTAGGAAAATTGAGAAAATAAAACTCTTACTAACTCAGCATTCTCTGTTATAGGTACCAAGATCATAAAGGCCAACATGAGGACGGAAGCGAAATTTCTAATTTATGTCTTTCTCATAACAAATGCAAAAGGACAATACTCAAGAATGACTTTTTCAGATACCACAGGGTCATATATAGAACCCCTAGGAAAAATTAAATTCCCTATTGGAAGAACCCTCTTAGTCTCATACTTTAACTTAAAAAACATTTTAGAAATTCGGAAAAACATAAAGACAAACTTAGAACACCTTTTGCCACCTTGTAAACACCCAAAAACTATATGTACTTCTCATCAGGAAAATTCTAAAATTGAGCGACAATACGAACATTTACTTGACCTTACGAAGAAACTGAATTTATTATTAACATTAACAAATGACATAACAACCAACAATACTCCACCAATAGAAAATGTACAGCAATTAAAAGAAATATTTAACACTTACTCATTCGATAAAAATCAAATATACATAAATGACCAAAAACACATTTACATCACAAGACAACCGACTACCATAACTAACCATAACTTTTCGGAAATAAACAATATACTATCCTACAAGAAATGGTCAAATCAAAACCCAAAACTATCAGACAAAGACTACAAAATCTATATCACAAAAACTTTAATCTCCCTTGAAAAAGAAATCGACGAATATATAAAGGTGCTAAAAGGCATAATAGAAAATTTAGTTTTTACAGCTAACAAATTTTGGCACCCTTCAACCTTGCTGGGATTTAACACCGAGGAATTACACAAAATATTAAAAAATTACTCCCCAAACCTAAATCTTCGCGATTTTCTCGTAGAATCATCATTTAATTATTTCATATTAAATGAAAATTTAATCCAGATCCTTAACATACCAGTAATATCGTCAAAAAATATTACCCTATATAAACTCTACCCTTCGCCCATTTATCATAACCTGAATGAAAATCAAATAGTAACAATCTATATCAAACCTCAATTTGAATACATAGGACTATTCGAAGATGACGAAACTTATTTCCTAACTAATAATGACCCCCTACAAAATTGTCATTCAACCAACTCACAAAATGCATCGCCTGTATAGAAAATTTCTTAAACTCTCCCTTAAAAATATTGCATGGGGAAGAAATAGAATTGGAAGAAACACTAATATTTACACCTTAATCTAAGTTTACGTGCTTACCACTAACAATTATTATTTTTTTTTTAAATTCACGATATATAAATAATTCACCCGCTTTATAAAAAAGGTATACAAAATACCTCTTTTATTTTTTTTTAATTTGAAAATTATATTGCGATTTATATTCAAAATACCTTGTAATTTGTAACTAACTAAGGCATAGTTATTCCTCTCTATGACATGCATAAAAAGAAAATATTTCCTTCTTTTGCATCCAAAGTAAAAGTAATCTGTCAAGCACTATTATTGGCTTTCGGTTTTTGAAACACATTATTTAGCTATAAATTATCCCTTTGGGGGAAAACAATATCGCTTACCACTAATGAGCTAACAAATCCTTTTACTCGCTTGTATTCCACACTATTATTAGCTTGGGTAGTACATCCAACGATAAAATTATTCATCGCTCATTGCTTCTCATGATATATTTTTCTATCTCATTTTTTTTTGTTGTAACTGAGTCACCCAAAAAGTACTTGTCTTTATTTCCTCACTTCTTACGCGACAAAATATAAAATGAATTCACGACTGCAAACTATCAGACAATCCTACTATAAATTGTTTCTCTCAAGTATAAAAAAAATGTGTACTTCAATTACGTGAGAGAACCAAATTCACGATTTCCTTTCCATCAATTCATAAAATTATTCTAACCAAATTCTTTTTTCTCATTATATCCTCATTATACATCGAATTTACAACTATTGTACAACATTTCTGTTATTTTAAATTCACATTTTAATTGTATTATTAAAAAATGTGTACTTCAATTACGTGAGAGAACCAATTTCACGATATTACTTTCCATCAATTCATGAAATTATTGTAACCAAATTTTTTTTTTCTCATTATATCCTCATTATACTTCGAATTTACAACTATTGTACAACATTTCTGTTATTTTAAATTCACATTTTAATTGTATTATTTCGAATTCTTAACACTCCTGTTATCATGAATTCAAATTATTCATCACATTCTCATGTTATTTCAAATTCATAAATATTATTTAACCTTTCAATGTATCTTTATATTATTTGGAATTCAACATTGTCATATAAAACATCAGCATTAACGTTTGACTTTCCGACTTTATAATACCAATGATATCTTCCCCGAAATAAGAAGACGCAAAGCAACTTTTTCTTATTTATTCTGACGAAGAATCGATGATGATCATTCCATGACCATCCTCGATTTCGCAAAGGGGGAGCTGTCATAAAGGACGCATTCATTAATTAATAATTAATCTATAATAATAATTACTATAAAACATTCTTGTTATTTTAAATTCAAATTTCTCATTTGCTTGTATTTAAATGTCATTCCGAATTCAAAATCATTGCAAAACATTCTTGTTACTTCGAATTCAAACTATTCATCATATATATATTTTGCATTTTTGTGTAACCTCTATACAAATCATCTTCATTTTTCGAACATTCAAAAACTTTGTAATTCACAAATTCACCTTATATTTTATTGTAACAAAATCATTTTATTCCTCAAAAACTCAAAAATTTTTGTCATTCATAAAATTCATCAAACATTATAATCTCAAAATTATGTTCAAAAATCCATACATCGAAATACCAAAATTTTTTATTGTAATCTCAAACTCAAACTTATGTTCAAAAATCCATAATTCGAAATACTAAAAAATTTTTATTGTATATTGTAATCTCAAACGTAAAATTATGTTCAAAATCCATACTTCGAAATACCAAAAAATTTTATTGTATATTGTAATCTCAAACTCAAAATTATGTTCAAAGTCCATACTTCGAAATACCAAAATTTTTTTTTTATTGTAATCTCAAACTCAAAATCATGTTCAAAAATTTTATAAAACTCATCGAATATTGTAATCTCAAACTCAAAATCATGTTCAAGAGTCCATACTTCGAAATACCAAAAATTTTATAAAACTCATCGAATATTGCAATCTCAAATTCAAATTGTGAGAAGCTGTTGACCAGTCGGATGAAGAGCATTGAGATGTCGCTAAAAGTCTCCTATTTTCAATACAAGCCCACGAATCGAAGACAATCATGAGATGATCGTCTTCGATCACTAGGAGGGGAGGTGTCATGGGTCCATGACACATGAAAATATTTAAAAATAAATTTGTGTTACGTAACTATAAAAATTTAGGATTCCTCGAATTTTTGGAAAAATCATTTTTTAAACAAATGGAATTTATTTAAACAAATGAAAACTAATTTTTCAATGTTAATAAATATTCAATTAAATCAATGGTAAGAATAAAAATTAAATTAAAATTCAATTTAATAAGAAAAAAAGAATTTTCGGAAAAAAAATTATTTAAACAAATTCAATTTGTTTAAATAATTGAAAATTAATTAAACATTTTTAATCAATATTCCATTATACCAATAGTAGTAATTTTTATAAAGACAAACCTATTTTTGAAAAAAAAATTATTTAAACAAATGGAATTTGTTTAAATAATTAAAAATTAATTAACCAATGTCGATAAATGTTCCACTAGACTAATAAAAATAATTTTTATAAAAAAAAACGAGAATAAAGCTCACATAAGGCCGGTTTTATGAAAAATTGTCATTTTTGGTTTTAAGGGTAGTTTTTAAGGCACCGTGGGGGTGTGTTAGGTGTGTCAAACCCATGTGTGGTACATGAAATTCTTTGTTGGATAGTCCTCAATAAGCCGCTATTATCTCCCGTAACATTTTTCGAAACCTTGAAAAATTATTCCAAAAACTCCAAAAAGTGATTTTTCCCCATGCAATTTACATTGGAAACTTCAAGTCAAAACCGGCACGTGTTAAAATCAAAATCTAAAAAAAAAAATATGACCTTTCTTTTTTCGGATTTCGAATCAAATTGGGTGATCGAGACTCTCTAGCATCAAAAAAATTTTTGCCATGCTTTTTTGAACCACCCTAATGTATATATGTCGTAGGCGAATAGAAGAATCCGGCGTTTTATAAAATACCTAGGCGTTTTATGAAATGCCGGCGAATAGAAGAGTGACCCTGCGAAACTGACCATTCCTCTAAACGCCTAGACGTTTTATAAAATGCCGGCGAATAGAAGACAGCTCGATCGTCAATGCCAAATCTTCCTATTCGCTTAGATTAATTAATAATAATACATAGTGTCATGGGTCCATGAACATACAGAAAAACAAACACACAATTATGCAAACTCGTGAACTTGGTGAAATCGTTCACTACTCGAGCTAGCCAGGCGAGTGCAACGAACCGCGACATCTCTCCAAATGGGCATTTCGCTCATCGGAATCTAGGCATTTTATACATTATTTGACTAATATAAAAAAGCAAACATCATCAGGAGCAAGTCAGTGTAGTAATAACATCGCCGGGAGTCAGTCAGTGCAGAACAACATCGCCGGGAGTCAGTCAGTTCAGTAAAATATCCTCGGGAGTCAGTACAGTAGCGCGGAACCCTCGACACTCTAAATTTCTGTCACTCGGCACACTCACTCAGGAACAATATTGTGAAATTTCTGTAACTCAAAGTTTAGTTACAAGTGTCAACGTAGTGTAAACTCTAGAAACAAGTGTCAACGTGTTGTAAAATAAATTTCAAACCCTAGTAACAAGTGTTAACGAATGGTGGATTTATTTCCAAACAAGTGTCCACGTATTTTGGATTATCGTGAATAATCTGTAAGTAATTAATACCTTTAACTTGTTAATCAACATTTGCCCCTGAAACCTGATTAATTGTAAACGTTGTAATAATTATTTGTAAACGTTGTAATCATTAATTGTAAACGTTGTAATCATTAATTGTAAACGTTGTAATCATTAAGTGTAAACGTTTTAATCTCTAATTGTAAACGTTTTAATCTCTGACAAATGAGTATTTGATGTCCGATGTTCTTTGAACATTCATAATTATTGCCTATTGTTTGTAACAATTAAACAAATGTCTATTGTTCTTTGAACATTTATGATCATTCTTTACTGTTTGAATATTTACGTATGACAATTCTCTCTCCTTTTATAAACATTTTGCCTCAGATGAACATCTAATAAAACAAATGTCTGTTTTTCTCGAATATTTATAATCATTGTCAACTGCCGTAACATTCACCTCTTTTAAGTTTAAATAAATTCATTATATCAAGGTCAAATTCTGTGTTTTAATACCTTTTAGCTAAACTGCTGGCTATCCTCATCCCGAATTAACCTTCTCACCAGGGTTAATCAAAACGAGGAAATTAGGGAAGATAAGAAGGAGTTATTTCACGATTTTCCTTAAATAAATCTATAATATTTTAGACGTTACAATAGAAAAAAATTGAAATTGTAATTGTATTCAATTTAATTAATAATTGCAATAAAAATTGTAATTATAATCGAAATAATTAATGTAAAATTTTTATATTTGTATTTTTACCTACAAGGAAAGAATGTCACATTAATAAAATTGTGATTATACTCGAAGTAATTAATAATTACAAAAGATATAATTATACTCCAAACAATTAAAAATTACAATATGATATTGATTTACAAAATCACAATAATTATTTATATCATGCATAAATAATAACACTCAAGAATGATACACTTATCCTATAAGCTTATTGCAACATGTTGATGAGGCATGGCAGCGAGAATTGCATTTGAACTTATTTTTAAAACATGATCAACGGTTAGTAGAACATTGCTTAGCTGAAGACATGCAATTTCATGTTTTAAACCTTTGAAGTCCACATTGTGACTGATGAGAAGCAGCTTCTCGTAATAGGGAAGGTAGTACTTGGACACTCCCTGAATTGACTTTTCCACTATAATTTTTCAAATAATCAAAATTAAAAATTATGTAAAGAAAAGAAAGATTCTTGAGATTGAATTCACAGCTATTTTACTTTGTAATTATTAATTATTTCGATTATAATTGCAATTTTTATTGCAATTATTAATTAATTTGAATACAATTACAATTTCAATTTTTTTCTATGTATAATTATTAATTAATCTAGGCGAATAGGAGGATTTGGCATTGACGATCGAGCAGTCTTCTATTCGCCGGCATTTTATAGAACGTCTAGGCGTTTAGAGGAATGGTCAGTTTCGCAGGGTCACTCTTCTATTCTTCTTCTATTCTCTTCATAAAACGCTTAGGCATTTTATAAAACGCTGGATTCTTCTATTCGCCTACGACATATATATCTCTACGAAAAAGAAGATTAGAATTGTTTGTTTTTGAAACCATTTTTTTTTTAGAAATTTAATGAAAATGTTAATTATGAGGTGAATGTGAATAAAAAAGAGAGATAATTGTAAGTGTTAGATTACAGTTTTTTTTCTCGTCCCAAGCTAAAGTCTAAACTCGCGAGCTTACAAATACCTCCAAATCATCCGAATGAAAGATTGAGCCTTCCTTTCTTTCCTCCAGCTAAATGCCCTGATAAAGTAGGTTAGGTAATCCTTAGTCGTGAAATCTAAAGGGAAACGAATAAAGGCACCATAATAAAAATCTTCCCTTTATTTTAAATTTAGAAGAAATTTTGAGGTTAACGAAGTAACGCGAGTTAAGTAGGATAAAATGAAATATAAGATAAGGACGAGAAGAATAATTTAAAAATATGGAAGAATAACTGGTAAAATAGTTACCTACCTTTTCCGACGAAAACCAAATCCGAGGATAGGCCAACAAATTCTTAGTGCTCCAATAGGAAATCACGAAATAGATTTAGGGAATGCACTTGACCAATAGAATCCAAGATTGCTAGTTGAATTAATCGGAACTACTTAATGTAAGAACCGAAGGGAGGAACGATTGACGGGTCGATCTAAAAATTTCTTGCTCCCAGAAATTTTAATTAGAAGGTTGAGGAAAGGACAAATTATTAAACGTAATTTAGTTTAATAAAAAGGTAACGCCATTGGTATAACCTTTTAAATAAGGGGAGAAGTGTAAAAATCTGAGAGCGATTGTTGATTTGGATTGATTCCAGTAGAGGCAGCACCTCCTGGACACAAGGGAAACCGCGTCAAAATTCGAAACGATCAGACTTATATATTTAAAGATACAAATCCTATGAATAAGATATATATATATATATATATATCTTATTCATAGG
>CAJFCO010017348.1:36447-52133 GCA_904066015.1 Synergus gifuensis | reverse complement strand
TCAGGTAATTTTATTGATTTCCCTAATTTTTAAAAGATTTTGTAGAACTTTTAAGGATTTTATGGAATTTGATAAGATTTCTATAGACTTTAAGAGATTTTAAATGTTAAGAAATTTTAAGATATTTTTAGGAATTTGTAAAACTTTTTACGAGTTTCAACTTGGATTTCAAGACGTTTATGATGTTAATCGTTTTTGTGAATTTTTGAAGGATTTCAAGAGGTTTTGGGGAGTTTTAAGAAATCTTAACGAATTTTAAAGTATTTCGAAGGTTTTTCTGAAATTGTTTTGCGACATTAGTTTGTTTTTCTTCTTTCAACTTCAAGTCACTCAAAAGCCAATCAGGTTTGCAACAACAATGTATGCGAGATTTTCGAGATATATCGTGACAACACTTTTGTAAGATAGGATCTTAAAATCTATTAAATCTCAGGAAATCCCCTGAAAACTCTTAAGCTCTTTGAAATTATTTTAAAATCCTCTTAAAATCCTTTAAAAAATAATTTATTGAAATCCTTGAAATTTTGTAAATTTTTTGCTGATCCTTAAGCTGCTCAAAAAATTTTTAAATGACTTGAAATTGTTTAAAATTAATTAAAAATCTTTTAAAATGGGAAATTGGGAAAATGGGAAAGTTACATGATTAACCTTCTGGGTAAGGATATAGTCAACACACATTGTAATACTCATAGTCATGAGAGAATAAGAGGAAGGAGGAGAAGGAGAAGGAGGAGAAATAGAAATCTGATCGTTGCCCCAGTTAGTAGAATTAGATAATTACCGAATGATTCGAGTTTGGGCAGTAAGGCTTGCGTGCGGTGGGTGGTACCGAGTCATCGTCATCGCTGGATCTGGACTCTGGAGCAGTTGCGCCATTACCAGTATCCAAGGTCTCTCTCGGGCTAACAACCACTCGGACGTCCGAGATATCGAGATATTTATCACTACCGAGTGCGAGTGGCAAGTCACACTTGTGCTCCAGATGTTGTATCGCATCGAGGAAGGACAATGCCGACAAATAGTGATCCAATATATGGGACATTCTTTTCAAAATCGTACACCTATTTTGACTTTAGGATTTAGAATCACCTGAAAATTTGTTACGACTTCTATTGACGAAATAAGCCGACACCTGTGTCGAGCTTTTTATAGAAAAAATTTTTTTCAGAAATATGTTAATTCAAACTTTCGCTAAAATTTTTCATTATATTCGATTTATCTAATCAAATCGATTCAGATTTTTTTTTATTTCTGTATTATATATATAAGAAGATATTTAATATTATCGAGTGCACATCGTGCGCGTTATGCGTTCTATGTACGTCTCGAGGAAGGCTTATAGTTGTGGCCTGAGCCGGACACGATTGAACACTTCGCGCCGCGCCCGCAAATTTTGTGATAAAGTCTTCACTTTCTAAAAAAATGCGTAAAATTGGCGAAGCTAAAAGCTTTTTTGGTAAAGTAACACACGCCCTTATAACAGATATTCAGAAATTTAAGAGTTTGAAACTTAATTCCCTAAATTTTAAAATAAATTACCAAAGTTTCAAAGAATATTCGATAATATTGATACATATTTTAATATCGATAGTGCATATCTAATCCTGGAATTTGAATCGAAACGAGTATTTCTCTATGAATTAGGAGTCACGAGTTACCATCCTTTCCCTTTCCTTCTTGTCTTCTTTCCTTCCATCTTTCTATCTTTCTGTCTTGCTATCTTTCTATCTTTCTATCTTGCTCGATCGAAATTTCAGGGCGGCAATCTTGCTTCATTCATACCGTGTCGTCAGACAAACGTTTCACTCTGTAATGATAAATTGGATTTCATCATCTGCGTACAATGTCTCTTTTTTAAAATGAAATCGTTTTTTCCTGACGTCTTCACTAAGTTTGATCATGCTTTATATGCTCTTCAGATAATAATCATGGACCTATATTTTTGACGTATTTTTTGCATCTTACAAATATATTGCTCGGTTTTTAGGATTTTAATTTTCCTCTATTTTCTTGAACCCGCTGATTAGTAAAAATGTTTTGAAATCTTAAGAAATCGCGGCATTCTCAATTGAAACAAAAAAAAAACGATAAAAAAATCGGAATTCTTTTCACTTTGCGCATTCTGACGCAAAATTGTACACCCGGAAGTCTGAAAGTTCAAAAAAGTTCATCGGCAGATCAGCTCTTTCTTGTAAGGACTTTAAAAATGTTCATTGCAGAACTCCGAGTATATTTTATCGCGGTGACTCCCACCGCAGGTGCGAAAACAGGTCACTCCTTTTCCAGTCATACACCTGCGAATCTTGGCAAAAACTTGAAAAGATTATTCGATTTGATAATACGAACAATAGTAAGAGTCATTCCCTAAAAATTTTACAAAGAGAAACAAGAAAAAGTACTTTGCAAGCTTTATTTTGAGTTTGTCAGACTTCTTAAGAAATTTACACTTTTTTATACATATAAACCATTACAACAATATATGTACATACTAGCGTGGTCCCTATTTACTCTTGGTGTTTTTTTTTTTTTTTTTTCTTCGATTCTTCCTATTTTGTTAGAATGACCAAAAAAATGATCTCCACCAAATTTTAACAAATTCGGTTAATATTAACCCACTGCGGCACACATTTTTCTAAGAAAGAAATTTTACAGTTACAAGCACCTTAGGGGATTTCCGGGGTTGCTGTTTACGAATCTAAGGTCAGATTTTCAAAATTCAAAATGGCGGATCCAATATGGTGGACAAATTTTGGACAAAGTGGTTGGAATTTCATAATACTTGTTTTTTGGAGCTTTTTGATGTCGCTGATTACGAATCTTACTTCAGATTCGTTATCAGAGAACCCAAAAATCTCAAAATGCCAATTTTTATGAAAGCCCATTAAGTTTTTGAAAACTCATCCGCCATATTGGATTCAAAATTCTGAATTTTGCAAATTGGGCTTCAGATTCGTAATCAGCGACATCAAAAACCCCCCAATAACAAGTTTTATGAAAATTCAACCACTTTCAAAAATTTATCCGCCATATTGAATTCACCATTTTGAATTTTGAAAATCTGACCTTAGATTTGTCATCAGAGACACCAAAAACACCCTCTAACTAATTTCGAACATAATGTGCCTATTTTTGGAATTTAGATCTGTCATGTTGATTACCCCATCTTGTATTTCTCGAAATTGATCATTTTGAATTCAAATTCAAATTCAGCGACCATAAAAACCTTCTGAAAACTAATTTCACACAGAATGTGTTAATTTTTAAAATTTTTTGTCCGCAATGTTTTTCTCCGATGTCTTAGATTTTTCGAAATTGAATATTTTGAATTTAGATTCAGATTCAGAGTTGAAAATAAACACCTCAAGAACAGGGTTGAAAAAAATACAATTGTTATATTGGGTTTAGTATGAGAAACATTGCATTTAAGAGTTTTTTAAGCAAAAAAATCTGCCCGCTTCGCGGACACATTCTCATCGCGCGCGGCTCGCTTCGCTTGCAAAAATGAGCGCGCCTATGGCGCGCGGGGGGTCGAATATAGTTCGATCGTCGCGCTTCGCGCTCCGTGTTGCGCGCTTCGCGCGCTTGTGCCCTTGATGAAGCTTGCGCTTTACAGGACGCTTGAAGATATATGTTTTTTTTTAAATTTAATTAAATTACATAATTTATATTTTTATATTTTAATTTATTTTTATATATTTGTAATTTATATTTTTAAAAATTTAATTAAATTAAATTAAATTACAGCTTTGAATGCAAAATTTAACTAATTTACTTAAGGTTCTATCGACCTTAAGGAGCACATTCTCATCAGGGTACTCGCGCTTCGCGCTCGATATTTGATTTAAAGCTCGCGCTCCGCGCTCGGCTCTGTTTAACAGTATTTTTCACGATTAAAACGAAAACTACTCATCCTATTGAAAAATGGCCAAAAGAGAACTTGTAGATCTTTTTAAGGCGAATAATTATGTTTCTTATCATTTTCTCTACATCTCGCGTTTTTTGGCTCAAAATTTGAATTTTCGATTTTTTAATGAAATTCAAATGAAATTGAAATTTTTAAATGAAATTCAAATTCCTATGCGGATCCTATAGGGCGTTCAAAAATAAACATTTTTCATCTTTAGACTTTTTTCACATCGTGCGTTGTTTGGCTTCTAATTTATGTTTTCTTTCATTTTTTTGGATTTTCAAAATGTTATAAGTCTTTTAATTTTTTTTTCATCCAAAAAAGTCATTAAGAAAAATTGTTCGACTTTTTGAGTACTACGAACGTAACTTCTGTCTGTCTATCTGTCTGTCTGTCTATTCACATATTCACATATTAGAATTTTTAGATTAAAAAAAAAAGTGGTTTCAAAATTTTTCAAAATGCTCCCACTTTTTGAATTTTTATCCAAAATGGCTGGCCAACGAACTTGACCTTCATTTTAGGACACTAAAAGATTATACCAGGGGACAATCCAATCGGTCAATTCTTTCGAAAGTTATCGTGCTCACAAACTAAAAATCTACAGACACACAGACAGACAGACAGACAGACAGGCAGACAGACAGACAGACAGACACAATCGTAAAAACACGTTTTTCGGGTTTAGGGGGTCCCAAAACGTGGACATTTGACAAAATCTGGGGGGGTCAAATTTTACACAAATCTAATACCTTCTCTGATGAGAAAGTAAAAATCTGCCCGCTTGGCGGGCATATTCACATCCCGCGCGGCTCGCTTCGCGCTCCGTGTTGTGCGCTTCGCGCGCTTGTGCCCTTCGTGAAGCTTGCGCTTTGCAGGACGCTTGAACCTGTACGTTTATTTTTTAAATTTAATTACATTATATATTTTTGATATATAATTTATATTTTCATATTTTAATTAATAAATTTAAATATAAATAAATATAAATATAAATTACAAATATAAAAAAATATTTTTATATTTGTAATTTATATTTTTGTATATTTTTTAAAATTTAATTTGAATTAAATTTAAATTAAATTAAATTACAGTTTTGAATGCAAAAGTTAACTAATTTACTTAAGTTTCTATCGAACTTAAGGAGCACATTCACATCAGGGCACTCGCGCTTCGCGCTCGATATTTGATTTAAACCTCGCGCTCCGCGCTCGGCTCTGTTTAATTATGTTTGTAATAATTTTCCCTTTATTTCGCGTTATTTGGGTCAAAATTTGAATTTTCTATTTTTTAAGGAAATTCAAAAAGTTGTTATGCCGATCCTATAGGGCGTTCAAAAAGAAAAATTTTTCATATTTAGACTTTTTTTCATATCGTGCATTATTTTGCTTCTAATTTAAGTTTTCTTTCATTCTTTTGGATTTTCAAAATGTTATAAGTCTTTCAATTTTTACATTCTCATCAGAGAAGGTATTAGATTTGTGTAAAATTTGACCCTCCCAGTTTTTGTCAAATGTTGACGTTTTGGGACCCCCTGAACCCGAAAAACGTGTTTTTACGAATGTGTCTGTCTGTCTGTCTGTGTGTCTGTAGATTTTTAGTTTGTGAGTACGATAACTTTCGAAAGAATTGACCGATTGGATTGTCCTTTGGTATACTCTTTTAGTGTCCTAAAATGAAGGTTAAGTTCGTTGGCCAGCCATTTTGGATAAAAATTCAAAAAGTGGGAGGATTTTGAAAAATTTTGAAACCACTTTTTTTTTTAATCTAAAAATTCTAATGACGCACGTTCGTAGTACTCAAAAAGTCGAACAATTTTACTTAATGACTTTATTGGATAAAAAAAAATTGAAAGACTTATAACATTTTGAAAATCCAAAAAAATGAAAGAAAACATAAATTAGAAGCCAAACAACGCACGATATGAAAAAAAGTCTAAAGGTGAAAAATGTTTCTTTTTGAATGCCCTATAGGATCCGCATAACAACTTTTGAATTTCCTTAAAAAATCGAAAATTCAAATTTTGAGCCAAAAAACGCGAGATGCAGAGAAAATGATAAGAAACATAATTATTCGCCTTAAAAAGATCTACAAGTTCTCCTTTGGCCATTTTTCAATAGGATGAGTAGTTTTCATTTAAATCGTGAAAAATATTGTTAAACAGAGCCGAGCGCGGAGCGCGAGCTTTAAATCAAATATCGAGCGCGAAGCGCGAGTGCCCTGATGAGAATGTGCTCCTTAAGGTCGATAGAACCTTAAGTAAATTAGTTAAATTTTTCATTCAAAGCTGTAATTTAATTTAATTTAATTAAATTTTTAAAAATATAAATTACAAATATAAAAAATAAATTAAAATATAAAAATATAAATTATGTAATTTAATTACATTAAAAAAAAACATATATCTTTAAGCGTCCTGTAAAGCGAAAGCTTCACTAAGGGCATAAGCGCGCGAAGCGCGCAACACGGAGCGCGAAGCGCGAGGTGTATATATATATATCGTGTATATGTATATATATCGCGAAGCGCGCGATGAGAATGTGCCCGCGAAGCGGGCAGATTTTTTCTTTATCCAAAAAAGTTATTAAGAAAAATTGTTCGACTTTTTGAGTACTATGAACATTCTTCATAAGAATTTTTAAATTAAAAAAAATTTGTTTCAAAAATTTTCAAAATGCTCCAAGTTTTTGAATTTTTATCAAAGATGGCTGGCCAACGAACTTGAATTTCATTTTAGGACACTAAAAGAGTATACCAAAGGCAAATCCAATCGGCCAATTTTTTCGAAAGTTATCGTGCTCACAAACTAAAAATCTACAGACAGACAGACAGACGGACAGATACACACACACACACACACAGAGGCAGACACATTCGTAAAAACATGTTTTTCGGTTTCAGGGGGTCCCAAAACGTGGACATTTGACAAAAACTGGGGGGGGGGTCAAATTTTATACAAATCTAATACGTTCTCTGATGAGAATGTAAAAAAGTTACTGTTCAATCACTCATTAATTTTAGCGCGTAAATTCAAAATTCTTGAGCGGCTAGTGACTGACGGGTAAAGTTGGCTTCACCATGTAGACTTGGAATAAAACATTAATTTTTTTTTAAATATGAAAAGTTGTTAATATTATAATATGTCTAATCATAAGTAGTCTTATTCCTCAGTTCGTTTAGCTCTGAAATGATCTGATTCGAAAAAGCAAAATAGTTTTCAAAGAACAAAGAGTAGTTCTGAAAAGAACTGATTTAGGGAGTTGCGAAAGTATATAGGCAGTTCTAAAAAGAACTGATTTGAGTAAACGTGTTGTTTTTTTTTCTTGCCGTATTTTATTGTAGTCCAAAATTATCCCTGACTGGATCCGAGGAGCGTATCAGCTGGGCGGCAGAGGCGAGAGCGTGTCACGTGGTAGCTGGTGGCTGTCGGACAGCAAGAGGCGGCCGAGGTTCGGTTGGGTCTCGGGGGCCAAGTCTCCAAGTAGCAAAGCTGTTGCGTAGTCCAGTCCAATGTGTGTCTGGTCAGGTAGGCCAGGTAGCAGGGCTCGTGTGGCTCGATTGCGGTTTGAGACCGGAGAGTCCTATTGCTGGTAAAGGCTGATGTACCCGAGACCGATGTCAGAGACTGAAGTGTGAGACTGAAGTCGGAAACTGAAGTGGGTCGAACCCCGAGCTCGAAGTCTCCAAGTGGCGAGGCTGTGACTCGGTTGAGCCCCGAGACCGAAGTGTCCAAGTCGGGTCAAAGTGCCTTCTTTTAAGCACTTTGCTGGAGAAACAGTCGCAAGGCGTTGAGTGCCTGTAGATTGGTGCGTTGGTCCCCAAACGAGTACTGGAGAGCCAATCAGATTCAATGTGCCTCTGCCTCTGATGCTCGACGGACGCTTCCGTCTATGCTCCTCTTTTCCAGTTTTTACATAGCTAATTAATGCTAAAAATTATACTAGATCTATTCCAACATTTATTTTTTGTTTCTAACTTATCCAAAACAGAACGGGTTTTTTTATTTTTTTATTTTCTTAGTTGTTACGAAGTTATAATAGTTGATAATTATTGATTAATCATTTACAGTCAACCATTCAATAAACAACCAGCCAACCATTATTTATTTTCACTATCTAACTTAATAATTGTTGATTAGTCATTTACAATCAATCACTCAATAAACAATTAGTCAATTATTATTTATTTTTATTATCTAACTATTAATTACCAACTGGGTGATCGGTTAATTATTAATAATAATGTGTGAAAACTAACACTTGATAATTTCCATCAATTAGGGCAGGTAGTAGCGTCGTCAAGCCTAGGAGTTTCCACTAATTAAGTGACGTCAAGCTTGGGTCTAATCTTGCATTAAGCATGGCTTGGTTTTACCCAAAATTAGCACGTGAGTAGAAGCCCAGGAAGACGAGGGGACGCTTTGGGGGCGGAGCACGCTGAGGGTTTACTACTGCCCCATTTCCCAGTGGTTTATAGTTCTAAATCTAGTTTTCCGATCTATATCTTAATCCTAAATTTATGAGTTGGCAATGTCGTGTTGTCTATACACATCGGCGTATATCAAGGTATTCAAATATTGTAATCTGACGTGAGCTTCACTCCTAGGGACTGACGTTTCGGGCATTTAGGAGGGAATTTTTGAAAACCGTTTATTTTTATTTAAAATTAAATTAGGTGTCTACAAAGAATCAGTTTTAATCCGTTACTTAGTATACTTTGTGGAATTTTAAGAGTATAATAGTTATTCGGAAACTCACAAGGAAGGTCCTCCAGATGTCCCTCGCAGATCTGATTCTCCCTGATGTATGTGGTAATACTCGAAAAACTGTGGGACACGTATTTTTTTTTTTTGCGAAAAAACACTTTAAAGGGATGAAACAGCCCCTGAAAGGTAGAGTTCTGAAGTGTCGATTGTATAGTTTTATGTACAAGAACCAAATTGATTTGGATCAATCCTACTGGAGAAGTTTCCTCGTGATGAATGATGAATAACGTAATTATCTCAAAAAAATGGAGGGAGTAAAGCACTTCTAAATATTTTTAAAGTTGTGCTCAAAATTATTTAATTCATAGGAAAAAATTTTAAAAATATATATTTTGCACTTGAGACAAAAATAAAGTTTACGTTTTTTGCCGAAAAATTAAAAAAAAATTTAATTTAATTTAAATTGTAGAGTAAATTACTCCCCAATTAAGTATAATATTGCAAAATCAGTTTAAAATCGAACAAAAAAATTCGAAGAAAATACGTGTTGCACATAAAAAATAAGGATGAAGTATTTATGCATTTTTAAGAAAAAAAGAACATTAAACAGAAACTAGCACTGAACTATTTTTATACAAAAAAAAATCAATAAAATCATTAAAACGTATACATATTTTATAGACGAAAATAATACGTTCTGGTCAAATTTACAATATTTTAAATTCTAGATAGTATATCGATTTACTCTTCAAACTTTGAAGAATAATGATATTTTTCAAAAAATTTGTGTTTAAAACATATTTATTTCTTACACCACGAACATCGAATTCTTACAACTTAATATGTCACAAAGTGTTTTACAAGAATAACAGACGCTAAAGTCTATAGGATTTTCTAATTAACCTGGTTTTTCAGCAATATATCCGCTTTTGTACAATGAATATTTAAAAAGATTAGCATATCTCGGCGATATATGTATGAATGCATGTGTATGTATGTATGTAACTGACCTTGAACGTTACAAAGGGGTTTTCCATTTAAAAAAAAACAATGTTCACCTTCAAAAAGCCATGAAGGTCAACTTAAATGTCAAAACGAAGGTCACCATTAAATTCCACCATTTACCTGAGGAAATATCCAAACGTCCCGGGACTTTTTAGACACCCTGTATATATATCTTGATTATGTACCAAAGATTGAAGCTTAATAATTCCAAATATGTAAAATGATATCGTACACGAAAAAAAATTGCACTGCGTTACCGAGCATCTTTAAGTGAAAAAGCATTTTTGATATAATTACTAAACCAGAGAATTAATTATTTTCAGTAAAGTAGTGTTTAGGGTGAATGAATAAGCCGATTCTGGGCCACTTACCATGCGTGAAATTACCGACCGCGGTCGGTAACGTTACCTTCGGTCGGTAATACAGATTTAAGGTATTCACCATCCGTGCAATTACCGACGGGTGTCGGTAACCTTACCCTCAAGTCAGTTACCGACCAAGTGACTTAATGTTTTTACCTACCAAGTATGTGAATTTCCCGCGTGTGCGCGCGCAGCCTACGTAGTAGGGTCAACAGTGCACTTACCAACAGTTAACCTCTGTTGGTGATTTACCTTATCGATAATAAGATGATACATTTTAGGTTTCATTTTAGGTTTCATGCGTGCAATTACCGACTGCGGTCGGTAAAGTTACCTTCGGTCGTTAATGCAGATTTAAGGTAATTAACATCCGCGAAATTACCGGAGTGTACCGTTAACTTTACCCTCAGTCGGTAATGCAAATTTCTGACACGGTTTAAGCCTCTATCGATATGTCAGGAATCTACCTTACATACCTAACTACCAATATACCTTACCTTACCTCAACGTCTTTAATAAGTTCTATAACCACACTGAAATTTTAACTCTTACGTGAATGGTAGAATTTTTTTAATTTAACTCTTATGTAAATGGCGGAAAATTTGAAAGTTTGCTCGTAGACATGTGGGCAACTATAGGAAGTGGCGACTTCTTTTAAATCCCTGTACAGGAATCCATCTGCGCATGCATCATTGGTGGGTGGAACCAAGTGATGGGAAGTTCAAATAGTACAAGTTCAAATGGATCAAGTTCTATTACAATGTTCCTTGCTAAATTACTGTCAATCATTACTACCCACAGTCGGTAATGCAGATTTATATTAGGGATTATCCTCAGTCGATATATCAGGTATCTACCTTACCTACCTCAGATAGAACCTTTGAAATTTTTGGTGGATGATACAGGTTGCTTGAAAGGGAAACTCAAGCTGCGCGGTAGACATGTGCGCAGCAATAGGTAACGTAAAATTTATCTCTTATGCCAACGGAAGGAAATTTAAAATTTAACTCTTATATAAATGGTGGAATATTTAAAATTTAGCTCTTCTAAAAATGGGAAAAAATTTTAAAATAGGCTCATTCCAATAGGGAGGGAAAGTTAAAATTTAATTTTTATGCAAATGTTGGCAAATTTAAAATTTAACTCATGTGTATAAAATCTTTTATACGAATGATGGTAAATTCAAAAGTTGGATGTTTCAAAATTTTAAATATAACTCTTATGCAAATGGTGGGAATTTTAAAATTTAACTCTTATACAAATGGTGGGGAAATTTAATAGTTGTCTCTTTCCAAAATGGTGGAAAATTAAAAATTTAACTTTTTCGAAAACATTTATGTATTTATTTATTTATCAGTACTAAAGAGTTGATGTCAATTTAAATTAGTTCATACTGATCTAATACTCAAATTTATCAGAGTTAAATAAACTTAATCTCTACGTTAAATTTTAAGTTTGGTTTATTCAAAGAAAACTTAACATAATTATATAAAGTATGATTTAAAAGGAGTCTCTCTATCAAATTGGTGGGACATTTAATTTATACTAAACTAATACTTAATTATATGGATGTTATATAAATTTAAACATGTGTGTTAACCTGAATTTCTTGATTATTCAAAACTTAACCTAACTATACAAAACTGAACTCTTAACGTAATTTAGTCTCATTTTAGAAGTTTGAGTATGAATTCACACCGGTTATACAAATTTTTAAGGGTAATCTTGCTCATAGCAGAATCTGAACTATCAAGATTTAAAATTTCTTTCTACTCAGGAACAAAAATCAAACGGAAAGAGTTAATAAGACCTTGATTGTTTACATTCGCAGACTATAATTGAATTAAAAGCAGTAGTTGTACTATAGCGGTACGGGAACACTTATCCGTCGAGCAAGGTTGTGTTCCATGCTAAATTACCCCCGGCCGGCACAATCCCAGTCGGTAATGCAGATTCCTACCAAAGGCATACCTTAAGTCGGTAATGCAGATTGTTATGCTCCATGCTAAATTACCCCTGCGCGGTACAATTCCCAGTCGGTAATGTAGATTCCTACCAAAGGTATGTCTTAAATCGGTAATGCAGATTTTTGCCATAAATTAAAACTCATTTAGTATGTCAGTGACCTACCTTATCGGTCGAGTGGCTTGGTAGTTCACCTAGTGTACGTTAGAATTTCTGCACATTTTTCTACGCATGCGCAGTTTCCAGAGTGAGACCAACAGTGTGTGTAGTGGGAACTGTGTGACTTACTTAAAATGACTTTAATTAATTACTAATAAACATGTAACTCATATATCTTTATAAGTGTCACGTGAACGCGACTAACGCATATTATTAATTATTAATTAATTTCATTAATCACAATCCAATAATTTTGTATCCAATTGTAATTACTAAATTACTCTAATTAATAATCATAGTTATGTAATCGACTCTTACGAATCGAGCCACCGGGCAATAAGAACTTATAATCTCATATGGAACATTAACCTTTCTACCTGAACTCCTGCATTCGGGAGCGCAATACGAACTTTACCTGTGTAAGAAGCACTTACAAGACACTACCACACTCTTGAATAAGGGACGTCTGTGAGATCCTCAACCAAACACATCTCCAACGGGTCTCACTCATATTCACCCGATAACGTCCACGAAGGGCATTTTTAAGAAGTGACATACATTTGATAACAAAACTAATACGTCCGCGTTGCTCACACTACCACATTCACGTTGATCGCACTCATACATCTACTCTGATAACAAAACTAATACGTCCACGTTGATCACACTACTACATCCATGTTGATCACACTGATACGTCTAGGCTGATAACAAAACTAATACGTCCACGTTGATCACACTACTACATCCACGTTGACAGAGTTTCGTCCGGATAATGGGGCTCAAATTAAGATAAATATTGCGGACCCAATATAGGAAACCAGTCTTAAGTTCAACAGTTAAGAGTGCAGATCTACTACGGTGAAAGGCAGTGCAGTCTCGTTTTGAGTCGTCAGTCGTCAGGTCAATAGGTTGACCAGTCTTGGTAAACCCGGCTCGAATGTGCAGTTCTACAAGTAAATCTTGTGCCCCGAAAAGTCTACATACTGAGTGAAGAGTGAAAAGTGAAAGAGTGCAGTGTAATTCAGTTGGAAACTAACACGATGGATTAGTAATTAAGGAAATCGAGTCTGTTTCCAAGTAGGTTGTTTAGAATTAAAATATTAGGCAGTATGTGACATCTACATATCTATGGATCATAACACCTTAACGTTTCCAACCCAAAATTAGAGAGAGAGAAAGAGAGACGATTTCCCAGCAGAATCATCAAAAGAACAGGTTAGTATTAAGGATTAAGTAAATAATGATAAGAAAATATTCTTTCTCAGTGTGAGGTTAAACTCTTCATCAAATTCACACATTATCTACAATATTAAATTGTAACATAATTAATTATAAACTGAAATTCAATTTAAAATAAATATAATTTAGAAAAGTGACAAAATCATTTGACGTTTTGACTTTTATATGTATAATTTTCTTTTACAGGTCACTCCGCTTGATCTATCTCTCAGCCGAAGATGGTGTTTATGAAGAAGAAGAAAGTTGATGATAAAAAGCTGGAGGATCCAAAGAAGCAAAAGTTTGAGGGTGCTGATGAGCAGAAGGAAAACGAGGATCGTGAACCTACTACTACCTAATCCTTTTAAAGGTAAATTTACTTTTGAAAGTTCTTTTCAGCAAAAATAATTTTAAATTTAAATAAATACGAATTCTATTTGTTTCAACACATTTATTTTATGTATAACTTAATTTATAGTACAGCTGTTACTATTTTTACATATAATCGAACTCTACATTATTATAAGCTCCTCCTAGGTACTTCATTCGCAGCTTCTTCGAGACGGCGGCTTCTTGCATCTTCTCCAATATCGTAGTGTCTGCATCAAAAACCTTCAAGAGTCTTCCTGGTAAAAATACGGTGAAACTCTCCTCCACTTCTGCTACGATCCTGGCACCATATTTCGTTTGGACTCTGCAGATGTTCGTCACATCATACGTCTGATTAAGAGACAACTTAGACATCGACTTCGTGGGCAGGAATCTCTCCAGTCGACCAACCTTATTGAGCTGCGTTAGATCCATTTTACTTTTCTGGAAGACGGTTCTGCTATTGATGCTGCCACAGGCTTCGAAGATGCTGGAATGAAGAAATTGCTTCGGAGACCTGCTTTTAAAGGTAAATTCCCCACCAACTCAACCTCAAGTTCCTCCCACCAAAACTCAAAATTCTGCGCATGCGTAAAGAAAATGAAGGTAGCGCTCCCTAAAATCAACTCAACCTCAAGTTTCTCCCACCAAAACCCAAAATTCTGCGCATACGTAAAGAAAAATGAAGCAACTTAGAACTAACTTAAGAATTAAAATAGAATGTGGTTTTAATTTAATAGGATAGGTATTTTAGGTATAAAATTCTCATATTTATTCAGTTAAAAAAACATTTATTCATGAAACCTTAAACTAATGTTTACAAAGTACAGTCTAAATTATTATAAAATTCTTCTAAAGTATCGTTAGTATCTACTTCATCTACACTATTTGGATAAGGCTTATGCATAGTATGTAGAATCCAAGTTTTGAGAGCCATCACATTTTGTACTGCACAATGGGTCGTATGAAAAATGTGATGACTACATGAATTTGCATATCCCTTGTTCATTTTTTTTAATGAAGGGCAGTCAAAGTCATCCAAATCTTGGATATTGATTATAAAATTTTCAAGACATTTTTTCTTTTGAAGACCTTTAACATAGATTGTGCGAGCACCGGCTAATATTTCTTTAAGTATGTTTCTGACTTGTTCGTAGGGTATATCTCCAACATTCCAGTCAATTCCATGGTAATTTCGCATAAGCCATTGATTTATACTCTTGTATCTTCCTGGTAGGGAATTCCAGCTGCACGGTGATTCAAAGAGGAAGACTAGTGGTGGAGCATCTTCCTCGAGAGGTAGTATGGCCAACTCCTTGAAGACAAAGTCGTTGTAGGGTCGCTTGAAGCCTTGGATGTCTACGATGAAATCCATATCACCTGAAAATGATTTTTCTGGCTCGATTCAGCCTTTTTATACCCTCTAAACCATTATATATTACCCCCACCATCTCATATTAGTTTCTTTACAGCGCCACTAATAGGCATGTATTGAACTATTTGATGATGAATAATTAGACAATAGGCTGCTGTATTACCTGGGAAATTATTACTTGATTCAAATTCTAGTCTTACATCGACTGAAGTCTGTTTTAAAAACTCATTTTGTTTTGAGCAATCAATTACAATGAGTGGAATACGCTTCTTGAATTTACTCTTCTTTAATAGAGGTTTAGACTCTTTCCCATAATAGGAATTTTGAAAATTAGCATACATTTCGTATAATAATGCAAACTGATTTTGATCAAAGTTTAAATTTAAATTACCATACGGGTAATATTGAGAATTTAAAAAGAGTTTAACGTTTGTAATGTTACAGTGATCAAAGAATTTGGCATATCTGTTCAGCTGATCTTTTCGACCTGTTTGTAATCCTAGTATAACATATCGTGGTTTTTCTAATTGCGTTGAAGTTTTCACTTGCCATACATGTTTCTGAGTTGCAGGAATTAATGGATATTCATACATTTCCGATGATCGAAAACTCATTGAA
>CAJFCO010017348.1:0-16447 GCA_904066015.1 Synergus gifuensis | reverse complement strand
TATTGTTAAACAGAGCCGAGCGCGGAGCGCGAGCTTTAAATCAAATATCGAGCGCGAAGCGCGAGTGCCCTGATGAGAATGTGCTCCTTAAGGTCGATAGAACCTTAAGTAAATTAGTTAAATTTTGCATTCAAAGCTGTAATTTAATTTAATTTAATTTAATTTTTTATACATATAAATTACAAATATAAAAAAATTAATTAAAATATAAAAATGTAAATTATGTAAGTTAATTAAATTTAAAAAAAACATATCTTTAAGCGTCCTGTAAAGCGCAAGCTTCACTAAGAGCACAAGCGCGCGAAGCGCGCAACACCGAGCGCGAAGCGCGACGATCGAACTATATTCGACCCCCCGCGCGCCGTTGGCGCAATCATTTTTGCGAGCGAAGCGAGCCGCGCGCGAAGCGCGTGATGAGAATGTGCCCGCAAAGCGGGCAGATTTTTTTTCAAAGATTCCAAATGATTTAAAGGTTTTCAAAATATTTCAAGAGCAATTTTAAAGGATTTTGAAAGATTTGAAAAGTTTTTTTAAAGCTTTCATAAAATTACAAAAGGATTTCAAAAATTCTAAAAATATTACAAGAGATTTTTAAAAAATTTTAATAGATTGCAAATAATTGAAAATATTTCAGGATCTAAAAAGTGGGTTGGAATTTGTGCGTTGAGGCGACGTTGTATGGTCGTTTTGCATTCTAATCTGAATACAGCGATGACTTTCCATGATGCAGAGAACGCAGAAAGCAGAAGGTGACAGGGATACATGTAGGTACAAGTATATGGATCTTAAAACCCATCATTAGTCGCCTACGCGCGAATAACCGTGGAGGCCGATGACGGTGACGTCGCGACGGCCAAGACCAAGTCTCAGGATGGCGTATCGTTATGGTGAGTCCACAATAGAGACTAAGCTCGTGAACGTTCGACGCGACGTTCATACTTACGTTCGTTTTTACGTCACAAGCAGACGCGTTGAACACTGCTACCAGCTATAGCTATCGCAGAATTGATGTGCTCTACAGAGCACGTCAAAACTCTGTCAAAATAGTTGGTAGCAGTGTTCAACGCGTCTGCTTATGACGTAAAAACGAACGTAAGTATGAACGTCGTGTCGAACATTCACGAGCTTAGTCTCTATTGTGGACTCACCATTATTGTCGCAATAAAAGGGACAACGTTTGTGTCTCACAAGACGAAAACACAACACGACACATCACTAACAATGGGTATTAGACACTCGTAAATACTGGAAGCAACGTTTTACAGTCAATGAACGACGCTCAGTTCTCATAGCATCACCATTTTCACATTCCCAGGATTAAAAATTTATTTCATTTATAAATTTCAGAACTCGAATTTTTGGGCCTTATGTTTTTGGATTCATTGTTAGGATGAACGACATTTTGCGACTTACATATGTATTTGGGTCTTATAGGTTTTGATTAAATGTTGGAATTTATTTTTGGACTTATATTTATATTTGGACATATATTTTGTGACTTACATAATTTCATGCGTTTAACATTTTTGGGGTTTATTCTTTTATGACTTATATTATGGCTCTTATATTTTGGCACTTTTCATATTGTTAAGATTTGATTATATTTATGGCTTCTAAATCATATGATTTAGGACCTTATATTTTTTAGACATTTATTTTTGACTTTAGATTCTTGGGAATAATTTTCATGAGATTTATATGTATTTTTGGGACCTAAATTTTTAGGCTTATGTTTGGATCTTGTATTTGGGCCTTATATTTTGGGACATGTTATTTGGCCTCTATTTTTAGACTATTTTCTGTGCTGTTTTGGAACCTATTTTGAACCATGCGGTTTTGAGGCCTATATTTTTGGGCCTTATAATTTTAAACTTATTTTTTACATTTATAATTGACATTATAGTTTGCGCCCTTATATTTTTCGGACATTACTTATTTTGATTTTTTGGTTTTGGTACTTTTATTTTTGGAGCTTATTTTTAGGCCTCATATTTTTAAAATTATAATTTTGTGTGTCTCTTATAGGACTTATAGTTTTATGCCTCTATTTTGGAACGCATTTGTTTGTACGCGGAATGAATTTAGAATTTGAAAAATTGAACCTTTTCCAGAAATAATCAGATGACAAGTTTAGATTCAGAAAAAATAATAACGAAATATCGGTATTTAATAGAATCAGACATCACATGTGTAGTTTGTATAGGTCAAATGATTCATTTCCCACGAGTGCTATCCCATATGATCTTGTAAGACACGCCCAGGGTATCATATTTACAATATGATTTTTATAAATTAGAGGAACATAAGTCATGTGTATCTTCCATCTTATTTTGCTTCCTACCAAGCAATAACACCAATAATACTTTCGCCTTCTTTAGATTATACTTATTTAATTTTCTCCTGATTTTGGTCCTGATTTGTCTTTAGAGTACAACAGCTATTACTTTCTTCAGGTTCTTAAAAATACTTTAGGTGCCTCAAAGTACGATAGATTATTCTTAAAAACACTTTTTAGGTGCTTCGAAATACTTGAGTCACTTTTAAATGCAAATAGGCACTTGAAGTAATTCAGACACTTCATGTAAAGCACTTGATAAACTTTAAAGAAATGTAGCCACTTGAAAGCATTTCACGTATTTCAATATACTTTAGGTATTTTAATATAGTTTAGGTACTTCAGAGTACTTGAGGTTATTATCTGATATTGATTGAATTTAATTTAAGACACTTTCAACAGTTTGAGTAAATAAGCTTATACTAATCAAAGTGTTATATCCTCTGATGTCGTCCATGAAATGAGCGGCCCAATTAACCATTCTCCGTGAAAAGAAAAAGTATCCGAAGGTGATTCTCGCTCGCCCTCCTAACCAATGATGATAGACTTGGCCCAAAGGTCGCAAAAAACCCGGAATCGTTGATGAACGAAGAATCGTAAGAGCTCCTCACGTTTCCTAACTTTTTTACAACTACGGAACGCCCTGAGTCTCGTAACTGTGTCAGGACTATCGAGAGCATGGTTGTGCAACCGGGTAAAGCAGATCACGAGAATCCGATGCTAAGGTCTCTTATTCTCTTATTCTGGCTCTTCAGTTTACTGCCTCACTCACTGCGCTATTGATGTTTACTTATTATTCACATTAACAAATTCTGAGCACCTCCAACTGAAAAAAGAACAAAAATGTAAAGCCCAAATATAAAATAAAAAACCTCAATGAATAAATCCCAAAAATAAGATCCATAATGTAAGGCCGAAAAAAGAAGTTTATAAAATATAAATCCCACAGTAAATCTAAACTATAGCTGTGAATACGATCTCGAGTGTTTCATTTAACTATTATATATTTATATAAATTTTGGTGCTCATTCGTTTATTGGGTACTTTGCTTGCCCATTATGATGAAGAAGATATATTGAAGTCGTCACTATGCCTTGAATGGATGTCACTATAACTTAAAGTTATAAGTTATTATTCATCGTTATTATCTCAAAACTTGCTCAAACTGCATTTGTGCCCTTTCACGATTAAAACGAAAACTACTCATCGTATTGAAAAAAGGCCAAAAGAGAAGTTGTAGATCTTTCTATTATATACTTGTAGATCTTTCATTTTCTCTGAATCTCGCGTTATTTGGCACAAAATTTTAATTTTAGATTTTTTAAGGAACTTCAAAAAGTTGTTATGTCAATCCTATAGGGCGTTCAAAAAGAAACATTTTTCACCTCGTCACTTTTTTTTCAAATCGTGCGTGGTTTGGCTTCTAATTTAAGTTTTCTTTCATTTTTTTGGATTTTCAAAATGTTATGCCTTTCAATTTTTTTTTATCGAAAAAATTCATGAGAAAAATTGTTCGACTTTTTTAGTACTACGAACATCCGTGAATAGAAGTTTTAAATTAAAAAAAAAGGTTTCAAAAATTTTCAAAATGCTCCACCTTTTTGAATTTTTATCTAAAATGGCTGGCCAACGAAATTGACCTTCATTTTACGACACAAAAAGAGTATACCAAAGGTCAAACTAATCGGTCAATTCTTTCGAAAGTTATCGTGTCCAAAAACTAAAAATCTACAGACAGACACACAGACAGACACATTCGTAAAAATCTGCCCGCTTCGCGGAAACATTCTCGTCGCGCGCTTCGCTCGCGAAAATGAGCGCGTACGGCGCGCGGGGGGTCGAATATAGTTCGATCGTCGCGCTTCGCGCTCCGTGTTGCGAGCTTCGCGCGCTTGTGCCCTTCGTGAAGCTTGCGCTGTACAGGACGCTTGAACCTATATGTTTTTTTTTAAATTTAATTAAAGTATACATTTTTTATATATAATTTATATTTTTATATATTTTTTAAAATTTAATTAAATTAAATTTAAACTAAATTAAATTACAGCTTTGAATGCAAAAGTTAACTAATTTACTTAAGGTCCTATCGACCTTAAGGAGCACATTCTCATCAGGGCACTCGCGCTTCGCGCTCGATATTTGATTTAAACCTCGCGCTTCGCGCTTGGCTCTGTTTAACAATATTTTTCATGATTAAAACGAAAACTACTCATCCTATTGAAAAATGACCAAAGGAGAACTTGTAGATCTTTTTAAGGCCAATAATTATGTTTCTTATCATTCTCTCTGCATCTCGCATTATTTGGCTCAAAATTTGAATTTTCGATTTTTTAAGGATATTCAAAAAGTTGTTATGCCGATCCTATAGGGATCGGCATAGGAATCAAAATTAATGCGCAAATATAGAAACTCCCAAAATATAAGTAGGATAAATCGGAGCACCAAAAATATAAGAATCATATTTATAAAGCTCAAAAATAAAGCCAAAATATAAAGATGATTTCGTCAGTGACGAAAATTAAATATTAAAAATATGAGGACCATAAAAATAAGGTGCAAAATATATTAGACCCAATGAAAAAAAAATACAAAGTTATAAAAAATGAAAAAAAAAACAAAAGGTACAAAATGAGTCCCAAAATGAGTCCCATGAGATGTCCCAAAAAAAGTTTCAAATATATAAGACCCAAACTCCTAAGTTTAATAAAAGTGCTAAAAATAAGTCACATTACCCTAATATACACATTACCCAAAAACACAATGTTGAAAAGTAAATTTTACAAATATGAAGCTCGTAACAATAAGGTTCACAAAATATAAGATCCAAATTGAAGGCCAAAAGTATTAATAATAATCCCAAAAATCTGCCCGCTTCGCGGGCACATTCTCATCGCGCGCTTCGCGCGCGGCTCGCTTCGCTCGCAAAAATGAGCGCGCCTACGGCGCGCGGGGGGTCGAATATAGTTCGATCGTCGCGCTTCGCGCTCCGATATATATACACGTCGCGCTTCGCGCTCCGTGTTGCGCGCTTCGCGCGCTTGTGCCCTTAGTGAAGCTTGCGCTTTACAGGACGCTTAAAGATATGTTTTTTTTTAAATTTAATTAAATTACATAATTTATATTTTTATATTTTAATTTATTTTTGTATATTTGTAATTTATATTTTTAAAAATTTAATTAAATTAAATTAAATTACACCTTTGAATGCAAAATTTAACTAATTTACTTAAGGTTCTATCGACCTTAAGGAGCACATTCTCATCAGGGCACTCGCGCTTCGCGCTCGATATTTGATTTAAAGCTCGCGCTCCGCGCTCGGCTCTGTTTAACAATATTTTTCACCATTTAAACGAAAACTACTCATCCTATTGAAAAATGGCTAAAGGAAAACTTGTAGATCTTTTTAAGGCGAATAATTATATTTCTTATCATTTTCTCTGCATCTCGCGTTTTTTGGCTCAAAATTTGAATTTTCGATTTTTTAAGGAAATTCAAAAAGTTGTTATGCGGATCTTATAGGGCGTTCAAAAATAAACATTTTTCATCTTTAGACTTTTTTTCATATCGTGCGTTGTTTGGCTTCTAATTTAAGTTTTCTTTCATTTTTTTGGATTTTCAAAATGTTATAAGTCTTTCAATTTTTTTTTTATCCAAAAAAGTCATTAAGAAAAATTGTTCGACTTTTTGAGTACTACGAACGTGCGTCATTAGAATTTTTAGAAAAAAAAAAAAAGTGGTTTCAAAATTTTTCAAAATGCTCCCACTTTTTGAATTTTTATCCAAAATGGCTGGCCAACGAACTTGACCTTCATTTTAGGACACTTAAAGAGTATACCAAAGGACAATCCAATCTGTCAATTCTTTCGAAAGTTATCGTGCTCACAAACTAAATATACAGACACACAGACAGACAGACAGACAGACAGACAGACAGACAGACAGACAGACAGACACATTCGTAAAAACATGTTTTTCGGGTTCAGGGGGTCCCAAAACGTGGACATTTGACAAAAACTGGGGGGGGGGAAATTTTGCACAAATCTAATACCTTCTCTGATGAGAATGTAAAAATACAAGGCCTAAAGATAAGACCTGAAAATAGAAGACTTAACGTAATATGAAGAATGTAATGTGAGAATGTAATATTAGAACCGAATAAAATCCTAGAACTATTAGGGTTAAAACCGTAAGATCCAAAATAAACTCCAGGGAATAATTCATAAGATAGTTATATATGTAGGTCCCAAAAAGATCCCAAAATATAAATATCCAAATATGTCCAAAATATAAGTCCCAAACATATAAGGCCCAAAAAATCAGATTTTAAGGTCTGTTAAATTATTTTGAGTTCTTTCAATTATTTGAAGCCAATGATACATAATAAATACATATATTTTTAGCTCAAATTAAGTGAAATATATTTTTTGAATTGATGAGGAGGGATGGGGGTGGGATCTGGATATTTATCAACCTTATCCATTATAATCTAATCTCTTATACCTACCATCCTCTCATTATCTGCTTCTCTATCTATACAATTCTATTACATATCACCTAATTCTCTAATTCTCAAATCCTCTAATTATCTAAATCACTTAAGTGCACCATTCAATTCACTATTTATATATTTTTCTAGTAGTCTCGCGATTTCTAAATCACCTGTACAGTACAAATTACATGTAATCATCCAAAAATACCTATTCTACTGAAAAGTAGGATGTAAGAAGTATAATTCATTCACTGGGAAACAGGAAGAAATAGAAAAAATGTAAAAATGTAAAGGACTACTGAAAAAGTTTCTCTAAAAGTCTAAAATCAGGAAGATAATGAGGTACCGGTTCTTAAAAGGAGCTAGGAGGAAGGACATCGTGAAAAAATCCGCAATAGTCGTTCGGCATTCATCTTAGGGAAACCGACTCATCGTCGGGGAACCTCTGAACCGGGTGTGGGTTTTCTAGTATCATGGTGGGGCGTCTTTACAGTTGCATAGGTGAATTAGTGTTTCAGCAATACGGAATGAACGACAATCTCTGGTGGGAGTATTCAGTATTCCGATCCTCTGAAAAGAAGTGGGAGCATCGGCCTCGGAAGATCTTCCAGGGACTCGCCCGTTCTCTAAACCGAGAGACAACACGTGACTCGTGCTCTGGTTACAAACACAGCTGATTATATCTCGAAGGGTCTTCGATCATTCCTAAATTTCAAAATTAAAGCTGCTAAAAAAGTTCCAAGAACAGAAATTTTCTTTCATTAAAACATTTTGTTGTATATTCATTGAACTACTAGTTTTATGATTATTTTTACTGACAACAGTGTTTCATTCACTGTTTGAAAATCCACTAATTGTTATTATTTACACTGGTCAGGATCATTTGTTGTTCCTGTTAATAAAATTTTTCTCGGTTTTAGAACAGACTTTTATTGAATATCAATTCTTGTGGAATTGATATATATATATATATATATATATATATATATATATATATATCTTTCAAAACACAATCTAAACAATTATTTATAATTTTCTAGTTACTCTCTTCCTCATCACGATCCGTTAGAAGTAATCCTCTTGTTCTAGATGTCCTCTCGCGATTACAAAGGGAAGAATCATCTCTAGAGTAAAGAATCCCTCATTCCTGAGGAAATCCTTTTGTACCTCGGAAGAGCCACCAACTCTAACGGTTCCAGATCGAATGGTCTGTTTTGAATTAGTTGGGAGGTTTGCTCCGAAGTGAAGGCCCGTAGCCAATCGCTGGTGGGAGTAGTGAGAAGTATATCGTAAGTATATCGTAGGAGTGGAAGTAGTGGCGGCAGCTCTGGATCGAGAGATGGTTCCTGGAGGGAAGGACAGAAGAATCTGAGCTCGGGAAGCGGATCAGGGGAGGGAGGGCAGGTCGCGTGCCAGTCGCGAGAGAGGAGAATATACTTACCTTACCGACGTATCTCACGGTTATTCTACAGCTCGCCGCTCCGTTCATCCACACCGATTCACGATTCACCTACCAACCTACCTACCTACCTACTTACCAACCTACCCACCAACCTACGGCTACGGTCGCCTCCCCGCCCATCGATGGCCCCAGGTGATTGCTCACTCACTCTTACTTACTTATACTTACACCGCCAACTGCTCGCCACGCTTACTCACCACCACGCGGCGATAGCACGAGCACCAGAGATCCTTACACCGGGATTATACACGTCCGGACAACCGGACGGACATTACTAGGAGTAGGACTACACCACCCTGCTAGAGTCGTCCGGCCCGACAGTCAAGATCCAACTGTCCTCTTGAATACACCTTCAGCAGCCTCCAAAGGTCCATCCGGTCCGTTCAGACCTCCGTATGCAATAGTTCGAGATACCAGGATACCAGATATCAGGATCATCAAGATATTAAAAATTTTCTTTCTGTGGATTTTCTCTACTTTATTGTCTCTAATTTTCCTGGAGATTCATTTGCTCTGGCTACACCTTCTGATAATTTATCTCTATGGTATTGTGGCCCAAAAACAAAAACCTACAGATTGGTCCACCGTGTGCAGCTCCTGATTTGAATTTAAATGGAGTCTTAGTGTGAAAAGTGGTTCGACAGAAGTGAAGATATCAACTTCGGTTCAGTGAATCTCTCGCATGGATACGGTTAGGAGACTGAGTGGCGGTTTGTTGAATCCTCTGCAGCATGTAGGAATTACTAATTATCGACTTTGACTTAAGGATAATATTTTCAGTGTCCAGTGCAGTTTTTTAGTGCATCGAGAACTTGTGCGAATCGTCCAAACTGTTTTGGTATATTCCCTGCTTTCCCCAAACGTGAGAGTGATTACTATAATCGTCCACTGATTGTGGAATGACAAAGAAGGTAAATAGATCGATTGCTACGTACCTTTTGCTATCTCTGACTTCAAGCTCTGAGACATGAGTCGTTTTTTGGACCTCCATGTCAATCTAATTGGTGTCCTAAGGATGACACATGTTCGCTTTGACACGGGTTCACTTTCATCTTAGATGATTCGGTTTACTCATTTACATATTATTGAAAAGTGAATTAAATTCGAGGAGTTTCGTAGGAAGCCGTTTACACATTCAGAACTCCCTTTCCTTTTATGTGGTCTAATCTAATATGAAATTTAGCTGATTAGCAACTCTAAAAAGTCTTCTTTATCTACGAAAGTTACTGTCTTAGTTCAATAAAGCCTTCTAACAGTTCAGATTCTTCCTAGATTAGAATTTATGCAATTGAAATTCTGAAAAAGTATGCGCCCACGCTCGTCCTTATATCAGCGAAGAAGTTGTTCTGGCGATTGAGAACGAGCCATTTGTTTGGGATTCAGGAGATTTCCTCGTTCATAAATTTCAATGTCTTCGGACGTGAGAAACGTTACTTTTGGCTTCGGTCGAAGCAACAGAAGCCCAGGATTTTTTCTCAGATTTCATCTTTAGATCGCGCCCTAGAAGAAGTTTCCAATTAAACTGCATGCAATAAAGTATTGTCGAATTTCAAACAAAACATCTTGAAATATTTTTTATGTAATTGATTTAACAAATGATCTTCGTGTCATATTTCTGGTTCCTCAACGGTGCGGATAAATGTGTCTCGTCGGTAGTTAGAATTTGAATACCTGACTATTACGAAAATGAAGAGCAGGACAATCGTGAGAGATTCCCATCTGGAACAATGCTCCTCTCTCGACGTCTCTGTGGCGCAAACAGTAATAAAACGGTCCTCCAATAACATTATCAAAGCCAAATATACTCACTAAGTGCCTGTAAGATAATCTTGTGGTCAAAACTTCGCTCTTTTTGTCTCCAATAATGAGGCTTGAAGTTCCTTTTGTTTTTTACTAACAGCATAATCTATACCATTACCAAAAATCAATTCTCTACTCACATTTGACAATTGAGTAGTTGAAATTCTGAATCTCGATAGCAATCCCACGCAGAAAATATCTTCAATCTGATACAGATTCTCCAATAATAAGTGACAAAGATATGCTTTTTCATTGGACGGAAGATCGATAAAGGAAAGAGGGTTATTGAATTTGAGGCCGTAGCTTACATTCGTAACGTAAGAATGAAAATAAGATTAAACGTGTATTCTCGTACCGAATGCAAAAGTGATTTAAGAGTATTGTATATTTTGAGAATCAATATACTTTCATATTTTCAGCGCTACTTATCGCTTTGATACTCTTCTTTTTGGATGATTCTGCATAAAATTCACTTACTACTTTTTCCTCCATGATTTTAAAAAAATTTAGTAATTTTTAAAAACTCTGAAGCTTGCCTACTTGTCAGTTACACACTAACTTATTGAAGATTTGAATTTCACTATAAAGAGGCTGTCAATGAAATATTTATATAATAAATTTTAATCGAACGGCACTTGCATCAATGAAATAATAATGAATAATGAAAAAAATTTAAGGATTGCAATTAAGGAATACAATCGAAAAATTCGCATTCTTCGTACCTTTCACTTGCCGAAAATGTTTCAAATCCTTAATGAAATGCAAAAATAGCGCTTGGAAACTCCGAAGTATAAGTAAAGCTCGTGACGAAGATTATTAGCACCTCCCGTAGGAATCGACGATTTTTTACCTCTATTCTCCCTTTAATTGCTAGAATGAGGAAACAGTCGATCGGAGAATTAATTAGAGGCGCCAATTAATGATTCAGCCACTTTAAAAAGTAGGATATTCATTTTTAGATGCATTTTTCCTTACGAAATCGTTTCCTCAGAAGTAAGAAACCTTCTAAAAACCGTATTTTTTTCTTTTGATAATTTGTATCACTTAAAATTACACGTAATTAAAATGTACTCGTGCTTCTTGCAATTTAATTCGACTTGTTGAATTCCTCGTTTTAAATACAGACTCAATTTGCAATACGCGAAATAATTTTTTGCTGATACTTTCAAGATATTTTCAAATACGCCAACATTATTAAAATGTCGAGAAGTTAATTACTATGAAGAGATCTTAATTGTCTGTTTTTAATTTGTTTGGTAGGGCACGCTTCGATGCAATGACTGAAAAAACATATATATATATATATATATATATATATTTATAAAAATATATATATATATATATATATAATATGTATCAATTATTTCTGTCAGCAATGAACCATTTAATGATCGATTACTCGGGTAAATTAGAGTCTGCGGCTCGTTTCGGAAGAAAATTTCGAAAGTGCAGTTTATAATTGCAGCAGATCGCGAAAGGAACCAAAACCTTTAGGCAACAACTCGATTTAAATTGTTTCATCCTTCTTTTGTACTCTCACAAATTCCACGACCGAAATTGCTGGGCGTGTGCGTCGCAAAGTTTCAGTTTGTATAAATTCGAAATATTATGCGAGTGCAGTGAATTAATTGGTCATGAACTAGGACTTATGTATGTGTGGGGTGGGGGGGGGATTTTTCGGCCTGTTATGTGAATATTCCATGAGAAGATGAAGAGTGATTCTCTAACTATTATTGCTTGTTTACGGGAAAGTCAGAGCAAAGTTAGTAGGATTTTATCTATTGAAAATATCTGTAAAATGCATCATGTTGTGCACTTTCAGGAAGTAGGAAAGAAGATAGGTTGAAAAAAAAATTGAGCTTTATTTGATATTAGAAAGGATTCAAAACGCTGTTGGTGACAATGCGTCTCACGATTGACGCAATGCGTTTTATTTGCAGGTGATGTTTATTAGAAAGAGAGATACCACGTACCATCAGCGTTGTGTTCTTAGGGCTGGAGAAAAGGAAATTTCTCCAGTTTCTTTGTTCGCAGAAATTTACTTCTGACCATCGAGCATCCGAGACGGAAAAACCTAACTTCATATGAAGAATCCAATTTCCTCTTATAATTTGAAAATGATGTTTTAAAATTACGATTAATTGCAATTGAAATATTGATAGCAATTAATTACGGCGTATACATCATTTCCTGGATGTATCGTTTAATCGGTGAAACTAGTTCTTATTCTTCAGGATCGATTTGTTCGTACGTAGGATATTATTACGCGAAAGTCATTCAAAGAAGGCGTCTCTCAACCATAGAGTCAATGCTGTGCATGGATAATGTGTGAGCGATCGTATTTCAAATCATGCATAGATTTTCATGAATTTTCTATCGAAACGGTTGTTTTCTAGAGACCATCATCTCAATATTTTTTTTCCTGCTTTTTCACTCTCTTGGTCGAACATCGGTAAATCCCTTTCTTTATCTCAGAGGCGATTTTATTTCCTTATCCATTCTATCGATTTTCAAACTAATTCAAGGAAGAAAACTCATTTTTCTTTCATTTTTCAAAGAAACTAGAACGATCACTAAATTGCAATTAAAGTAAAAAATTTCACTTTCATTCGTCAATGAAAATTCAAGATTAGAGGCATTTTATTATTAGTTAAACAGTTTAATTAATTTTTCATCAAAAATAGTGTCACTAATAAAGACTACAGGATCAGAATGATGAAATAAAACTTGCTTTAGACGGAAAGACGATCATCATTATTTCAATGAATATTAATTTTTTATCAGATTGCAGATAAAGACGTATGAAAAAAAAAACAAAGTTTTTACTTACTATAATTAAACAATTTTGTTCATCGCGTGTTATAATCGAGTAATTTTTAATAGGATGATCGCAATTAAGTTTGCGATTTATAAATATGAGAATACATTAATATTGATTTAATTTTTTATGGAAATTTTTTATTTTAAATGTGACGTAAATTGTGATGATCCGATGATGGAATGAAGTCAAGAAACTGTCTTCTTTACGCAAATTCGTGAAAAAGCAGAGTCAGAATGTGATTTAAATGTAAAGATCGAGGCTAAGCGAGATATGAGCCCGGAGCAATATCCAGTGAACTTTTGAATACGAATGAGCTCTGGATAATTTACAAATGGAACTCCTGAATATCTTTAACCCATTCATGTATTAAATTTTAATTCATTTTAAAGTGCACCTTTAATTTGAAATAGAAAATTAATTGAATGATAATGAAAAAATTTTGCAAATGTACATTACGGATAAATTTTAAAATACTAGAATGTCATGTGCGCACCTTTGGCAATTTATGCTTATGATAATTTTTAAAAATTTGACCTTAAAATATCTTAATCTGAAATATTTAATTTCACTTGAGGCTAAGAAATAATCTAAGGATAGAAACAAGCCTCTATTAACTGGAAGTATCGATGTGAATGTATAATTTTAAGAATAGAAAATAAATTAAAATTATTTTAAATAATTTGAAGGGATTTTAAAAGATTCCAAAATATTTCTCATTATTCCCAAGACAAGTACAAAAAATTTAGAGTGACTTTTAAATAGTTTAAAATATTTTTAACGATTTTAGGTGACTGCACTCTCTAAATCTGAACCAGCGAAAACCATACCAAATCAGTGAAATTCGTTGTTGAATCAGTGAATATCACGCCCTCTATGAGAGCAATTCCGCTGATTCATCATCGAATTTCACTGATTTGATATGGTTTTCGCTGGTTCAGATTTATAGAGCAGAAGATTTAAAGGGATTTAAGAGATTTTAAAGGTTTTATAGAATTTAATAGACTTTAGATTTCCAAAGATTTAACAGATTTTAAATATTCAACTTGATTTTAAATAAATACCATAAGGTTGCAAATGATTTCAAGGGATTTTAACATTTTTTAGATGATTCTAAAAAATGTTAAATAATTTCAAGGGTTTTCAATATTATATTTTTAGGATTTCAATGGATTTTAAAAGATTTTCCAGAATATTTAAAGGAAATTCAAAAATAATTTTTGTTATTTATAAATACTTCAATAAATGTAAGGAATTTCTAATTATTTCAACAAATTTCACAAGATTTCCAGCGATTAAACAAATTTTAAATAATTCAAAATAATTTTTTATATTTTGGAATTACTTGAAAGTCTTGAAACCCTTTTAAATTTTTTTGAAATCCCTTAAAAATTCCTAGAAATAACTTGAGGTATCTTGAAATCTTCTGAAATTCCTGAACATTTTTTAAATATTATAATTAAAAATCTCTAAAAATCTCTTGGATTCCTTTAAAATCACTACAAATATCGCGAAATCTCTTCAATGTCCTTGATTTTTTTTTAATAAATCAAAAATTCTTGATATCAATTAACCATGAAACCAAGTTTTAAATCAGACAAGATTTGAGTAAATCAAGTTTTGAGTCAATCGACTCTTAAATCCATCATTTTAGCATTTTACTAAGTCGTTGAAGTTTAGAGTCAAGTTTAGAAGTCTAGTCAATCATGATTTGAATCAATTAAGTTGAAACAAACAACCTTTAAGTTAATTAAGAATTGAGTCAATTAAATCTGGAAGCAATCACGATTTGTGAGAATCAAGTTTTGTACCTGACAAACTGACAAGCCTACAGAGAAATAATCAATTTCTTTTTTCGAATGCCCTAAAGGGCCGCAATCAATGGGGCAAGCCACATATGTTTTTTTTTAAGTGCTCACTTTGACCGTAAAAAACCTCCCAAAGAAATAATGTTAAAAAGAAAAAAAAATTTTTTTACAGTTTTAGATGTAAATAACAATATTTTAAAAATTTGAAATTATTGCATTTTATTTTCTTATAAACAAAAAAACATCTCGAAAACAGCTACCCTCTTAAACTTTTTGAAATATTTAAATTCCCTTAAAATCCTTTAAAATTCCTTAAAATCACTTGTAATGCTTTAATAAATTTAAACTAGCTGTCAAGTTGTATTAACTTTTGTGCTCATTCAATAAGCACTTCCTCATTGAGGAAGCATTAAGTATTTAATACTTACATTAATTTTACAAGTTTCGTGTACTTTTCTAATTTTCGTAAAATTCATTTTTCCACTATAACTTCTCAAATATTCAAAATTTAAAGCTGATGTAAGGAAAATAAAGATTCCTTTCATCGAAACGAATAGATTGACCTATATGATTAATGCATTTCATTAAAAAATAAGGATGTTATGGTTAAGTGATTTTTAAAAAATTAAATAAGCATAACGTTCTTATTTTTCAATGAAATGCATTAATCATATAGGTCAGTCGATTAGTCTGAATACAAAGAATCTTTATTTCCCTTAAACCATCTTTAAATTTTTATTCTTTGAGAACTTAAATTCGAAAAATTAATTTTTAAACCTACCCGCTTCGTGGGTATATTCTCATCGTGCGCTTCGCATGAAAAAATGAGCGCGCCTACGGCGCACGGGGCATTGAATATGGTTCGATCGTCGCGCTCCGTGCGTTACGTGAAGCTTGCACCTTACAGTACGCTTGTACCTATATGTTTTTTTAAATTTAATTAAATTATTTATTACATTCTCATCAGAGAAGTTATTAGATTTGTCTAAAATTTGATCCCGCCAGTTTTTGTCAAATGTCCACGTTTTGGGACCCCCTGAACCCGAAAAACAGGTTTTTACGAATGTGTGTGTGTGTGTGTTTGTGTGTGTGTCTGTCTGTCTGTCTGTCTGTCTGTCTGTCTGTCTGTAGATTTTTAGTTTGTGTGCACGATAACTTTCAAAAGAATCGACGGATGGGATTGTCCTTTGGTATACTCTTTTAGTATCCTAAAATGAAGGTCAAGTTCGTTGGCCAGCCATTTCGGATAAAAATTCAAAAAGTTGGAGCATTTTGAAAAATTTTGAAACCACTTTTTTATTTAATCTAAAAATTCTAATGACGCACGTTCGTAGTACTCAAAAATTTGAATAATGTTTTTTAATGCCTTTTTTGGATAAAAAAAAATTGAAAGACTTATAACAGTTTCAAAATCCAAAAAAATGAAAGAAAACATAAATTAGAAGCCTAACAACGCACGATATGAAAAAAAGTCTAAAGATGAAAAAGGTTTATTTTTGAACGCCCTATAGGATCTGCATAACAACTTTTTGAATTTCCTTAAAAAATTGAAAATTAAAATTTTGAGCCAAAAACCGCGAGATGCAGAGAAAATGATAAGAAACATAATTATTCGCCTTAAAAAGATATACAAGTTCTACTTTGGCCATTTTTCAATAGGATGAGTAGTTTTCGTTTTAATCGTGAAAAATATTGTTAAACAGAGCCGAGCGCGGAGCGCGAGGTTTAAATCAAA
>CAJFCO010017347.1:35380-46014 GCA_904066015.1 Synergus gifuensis | reverse complement strand
CATTGAAATTTGTACACACATACACATATCCTTTTGCAACCCTTATTGCTCAAGACTTTCGACTTGCAATATATCTTTTACGAAACTAGAACATCACAGCGCGCTTCGCGCGCCTATATAATTACTTCACGTTACGCACTTGTGACGATCCCACGTGACCATCTCTCAACCAATCAGATCACGAATAAACTGCGGACACTCGACAGGTCATCTATTTTTTAAGAAAGGATAAAGGTACAGGAAGCTGGTTTAGTCTAAGTCGTTGTTTTCTGTTAGTTTTCTTTTTAGTTTGTTTTTTAGTTTAGTATTTTCGCTTTTTTTTACTTTCAAGAAAATTGAAAAAAAAATCAAGTCAAAATATCAAATTGTTTACTTTTTATAAATAAGGTTGCAAATTGGGGTGCAAATGAGACATGTGTGTACTATTATATGTCTCTCTAAAAACAAGTTTGGACTTTAAGGGTTAAAATGATGTGGAAATCGTTAGAATTTTGAATACTCTTTTGAAAATTTTTTGGTCATTTTTAAAAATAATTTAAATATATAGTTTTTAGGTAGCAAAAATACACGAATTGATATTTCCTTTAGCCGAGGAGGGTTTCTCGAAGCCAGAAGGGAGGGATGCTCTTTGTTTTTCGAAAAAACTAATTTGTTTGGATAAAATGAGTAAGTTTCGTCTAACCTAACCTAAAACGTAACCCTAGCCGAAACTTTTCCATTTTAGCCAAACTGAAAATTATTTAAAATCTTTTAATGTCTTTTTAAATCTTTCGTTTCCTTAAAATCTCTTGAAACTTGAAACTGCTTTTAATTAACATATCATTTGGAATTCTTTTAAATTACTTGAAATCCTTGAAACAATTTTAACAAAGATTTGAAAATTTAATATTCTTAATTGAAATCCCCCAAAAAGTATTTTGGAAGTGAAAAAAATTTAAGTTTATAAAATTAATTTAGATGTTATTTTTACTTTGAATAAAGAATTTTTGTGCTGTTTGTCGTTTTATTGATATAAGTAATGTTGATTTTTCTTTTGAATGGTCCCTTAGGTTAAAATTGCATTAGATTTGAATAAAATTGTGATAAAATTGAAATGATTTCCAGTAAAGATGCCCTTCTTTTTCCGTTGGCGGTTTCACGTTATTTGGTTGACATAGGAATCCGAGAGATGGCGGTACCTTTAAATGAAGCAATTTACTGTGGCAATACGTTAAGTTATACTATTTTCTGTACTTATATGCTTGGTCCGCGCGTGTTCTCACCTCACGTGTACATTATTCAATTTAAAGAGACACAAATGATTACTATAGTAATTTCTACTTTTGTCTCTTTCCTCGCGTCCTCTCTACCAATGTCCGCACATCTCACCGACATTTGCGCACGCACACGGGCATTATTGTCATACAACATAAGTATTCTACAATTTTCATGTAGTAGTAGTCGTCGAGTTTATTAGTGTTGTACGCATGGCTATATACTACGTTAACGTTAAACGTTGTATAGGTACATACGAAGATCATTTTCATATTCGTCCTCATCTTCGTTTTCTCGTCTTCGTCTTCGTATTACTCTTCTTCCTCTTCGCAGTTCGTTGTTTCGGTTTTTTTTTTGCCAGTTCTTTTTCTGATGGTCGTTTAAAGAGTGATCAACATAGTGTGCAAGAATCTGGTAAGAAAACGTAAGAATCGTCGATCGTGTCTTGTGTACGAGAAAGGAATTAGTAGAAATAAGTAACAAATCCGAACACTAACATCTAGTTCTTTTTGCTCAGCATGCATGCACATAATATTTCACTTTTAGTTTAAAATTCATGCAAATCTCTTCAAGATGAATTATAATTATGAATTTAACGCTAAAAGTGTAAGATTACGTGCGACGTGATTGTTGCGAATCGTGTTTTCTTCAAGTTTAACATTATTGCAGGATTCTAGAATTTTGAGGGAGAAAAGAAGAGAGATTCTTTGGTGAAAAGTGTATTAAAAATTTGAGAAACGGTGATTGTTCATTGATTGCATTAGTGATTTTGTGCAATCGTGAAACGGCGGCAATAATTGTGAAATGAGCAGTGTCAGGATTAACGGCGAGAATCGAGAAAGAAATGGACACGTGCTTGTGTGGGAGCAAACTGGCCTGGAAGAAACAGACAGGCAGGCGCCAAAGCAGCGAGGTGTGTGCGTTTATCAATTTAGATTGTTTAAGAATTTGTGGATTTTGATCTGCATTTAATAATATGTCATTATTTTCATCGGTGAATTGCAATAAAATTTGTCATTTAGGTGAGACTTTGTCCAATTGCAAGCAACTCTCTGATACGCCACGCGCCGATTGAACTTGAAAACAGATATACACCTACATTATAACTGACCACGTGCTTTTCAGCGTACCGCGCCGGTCGCGCTCTCTGCTTTGTTACTTATATATACTAACTTGCATTACATACTTGCTCACGTAAAGGTAAACCACACACAGTCACAACTCACACACGACTCGGCTCGATAACACAATCATCCGTTCATTCATTGAGATATCAATGTACTGGGAATTTAGCAATTTAGCGCACCACTTCTTTCTCCTTCATGCTCGCGATGATTAATTCATTAACTTTAAAAATGCACGCTCATGCTTTTTAAATAAACCTAGTACATACTGTAATACATATAGTGCAGGTCTATAATAAGAGTCTAGTCGCGGTCCAGTCATCGTGTGCTATGATTATAAATCAGCAAAAACTCTAATCTCCAATCCAACTCAATTACATTTTAATTTACCGCATCTCGAGCAGAAATATATCCTACTTAACCCTATGTAAATGTCAAGATTTATATTTTCAATAAAAATATTTTAATATAATTAGGTATTTATCGAGCAACGATATAGTATACATATAGTAGTAATATCTCATTAATAGGTACCAATCTTATATTGAACAGGTCTCACAGCCTGGTCCCAATAGTACCCTATTTCAGTCAATAAGGTACATTTTTTTTAAATAAGATTTTATAAAGTAAAGTAAGTTAAAAATCGTTAAAAATTTAGAAATATTACGAGAAAAGGAAAAAGTGAAAAGAAAGAGGGAGTAGATGAGTTAAAGCTGGACATAGAATCCCCTATTTTAAAACTTGACTTCAAAAACTACATGAAAAGGTATGTTAAAAAGGAGATAAAAAAGACGTAAAAAATTACGTGAAAAAAGACGTCAAAAACGTTGTTAAGAATTGGGTCAATTTGTAACGTGGTTTCTGACATCATTTTTGATGTCAGATGTTTCAAAGACGTTTTTAGGACATATTTGAAACATTGGACATTTTTTAGACGTTTTTTAGCCTGACTTAGAACGTTTTCTTTTGAAAGTTTTAAAAACGTCTTTTAAACTTTACGTCCTACAAACGATTTTAGGACGTTCTAAAAATGTCTTTAAATTTCTTGTCTGCTGGGGTATTTTTGACATTTACTACACACATTACCACTTCTGTCGTACGTTCGTATTATTTATTATGATTAATTTTGCTTCCTCATAGAGGAAGCTTTCTAGTGGTGACAAAATCCAGTTTCCTAAAAAAGGTTTTTTTCAACATATTTTAAGGTCAATATATCTAACATGATGTCCTGAAAAATTGTCCGGATGTGTGTGTGTGTGTTTGTGCGGATGTATGTCACGATCCAGCAATTTCTTGAAAACGCGTAAAGATAAATCGATGAAATTTTGCATAGTTATTCCACTATATACCTAGTTGAATTTCTTACAAAGGTTTAACAAAATATTTAATTTTACAAGTTTTATGTACTTTTATAATTTTCGTAAAATTCATTTTTTCACTATAACTTCTGAAATATTCAAAATTTAAAGCTGATGTAAGGAAAACGTAGATTCATTTTATCGAGACGAATCGATTGACCTATATAATTAATGCATTTCATTAAGAAATAAGGATGTTATGGTTAATTGTATTTTCAAAAATTAATTTTTAACTATAACTTTTCAAATAACCAAAATTTTAAGTTGACGTAAGGAAAATAAATATTCTTTATGTCGAGACGAATCGATTGGTCTATAATATTATTTCATTTCATTGAAAAATAACAAAGTTATGGTTCTATTTAATTTTAAAAAATTAGTTTTTCAACTATAACTTCTCAAATATTCAAAATTCAAAGCTGACGTAAGGAAAATAAAGGTTCCTTGGGTCGAGACGAATAGATTGACCTATAAGATTAATGCATTTCATTGAAAAATAAGAAAGTTGTGCTTTATTGTAATTTTCGAAAATGAATTTTTTGAATATAACTACTCAAATAATCAAAATTTAATGATGATGTAAAGAATACTTAATGCTTCCTCTATGAGGAAGCAAATCATATTTGCTTACAGGAAGCAAAGTGCTCATTGAATGAGCACAAAAGTTGATACAACTTCATAGCTATTAATAGTGTAAATTATAATAAATACATAGTACGTACGTACGACAGAAGTGAAAATTTTTATGGTGGTTTTTGTATTAAAAAAAAAGTGGCGTCAAAAATGATGTCAAAAACCACGTCAAAAACATTCCTAATTCTTGACAACGTTTCGGACGTACTGTATCATGTAATTTTTTACGTCTTTTTTATCTCCTTTTTGAAGTACATTTTCATGTTGTTTTTGACATGGTTTTTGACGTTATGTCTTTTGATCGGGTCAAGAAAATTTCAAATTACAAAATCTGTGATAAAGGAAAGGCGTCTAGTTGATTCTCAGTTTTAAATTAGGGGTTCTTTTATTACCACGGAATTTCCATCTCCTGAAGTTCGCAAAGTATTATTGGGTTTTTCAATATAAATATTTCTTTAATATTTGTGTACTCATTGTTCTTTACAGAAATATTGCAATAAAATGGGCACCCGAACCGGCAGAAAAAATTTTTCCCAGGTCTGGATTTACAGAAGCAGTAGGTGGGAGGGGTGGGTTGTAACAGAAAATTTTGTTTTGTTTATAATATATGAGTAAATTTCTGAATATGAATATGAGACTGGTAAAAAAATTTGGAAAACATAGAAATATCTTCTAAATTACCAGGTGTGGAGTACTCCTTCACTAGACACAGTCTCCGCCGGCCCTGATGAGCTCTATTGCAGCTTTGACTTACCTTCTAGTACATATAATCTTATTCTTTTTAATCACTTTTTTCGTACCACTTTTTTGTAAAAAAAAGTACCCTTTGAGCGAAAAGAAAGTACCCTACAAGTGAGAAAAAAAGTACCCTATGTACCGTATTTTTTCACCCATAGGAACTTTGAGGCCTGATATTGTTATTCCCACCTTGAAATATAATGTAATAAAACTTAAATATTGTTGACAATATAGCAGGGCATCAAACAGTTTTCCACCTCAAAACCATACATTGGGTAAAAATAGAAGATTCGCAAAATTTATGAAAATATAAAAAATGGTTATATTTATATATTAAAAAAAAATCTGCCCGCTTTGCGGGCACATTCTCATTGCGCGCTTGTGCCCTTAGTGAAGCTTGTGCTTTACAGGACGCTTGAAGATATATGTTTTTTTTTAATTTAATTAAATTATATAATTTATATTTTTATATTTTAATTTATTTTTTTATATTTGTAATTTATATTTAAAAAAATTAAATTAAATTAAATTAAATTACAGCTTTGAATGCAAAAGTGAACTAATTTACTTAAGGTTCTATCGACCTTAAGGAGCACATTCTCATCAGGGCACTCGCGCTTCGCGCTCGATATTTGATTTAAACCTCGCGCTTCGCGCTCGGCTCTGTTTAACAATATTTTTCATGATTAAAACGAAAACTAACTCATCCTATTGAAAAATGGCCAAAGGAGAACTTGTAGATCTTTTTAAGGTGAATAATTATGTTTCTTATCATTTTCTCTGCATCTCGCGTTTTTTGGCTCAAATTTTGAATTTTCGATTTTTTAAGGAAATTCAAAAAGTTGTTATACGGATAATATAGGGCGTTCAAAAAGAAACATTTTTCATCTTTAGACTTTTTTTCATATTGTGCGTTGTTGGGCTTCTGATTTAAGTTTTCTTTCATTTTTTTGGATTTTCAAAATTTTATAAGTCATTCAATTTTTTTTTTATCCAAAAAAGTCATAAAGAAAAATTGTTCTACTTTTTGAGTACTATGAACATACGTGATTAGAATTTTTATATTAAACAAAAAGTGGTTTCAAAATTTTTCAAAATGCTCCCACTTTTTGAATTTTTATCCAAAATGGCTGGCCAACGAATTTGACCTTCATTTTAGGACACTAAAAAAGTATACCAAAGGACAATCCAATCGGTCAATTCTTTCGAAAGTTATCGTGCTCACAAACAAAAAATCTACAGACACACAGACAGACAGACAGACACATTCGTAAAAACATGTTTTTCGGGTTCAGGGGGTCCCAAAACGTCGACATTTGACAACAACTGGAGGGGTCAAATTTTACACAAATCTAATACCTTCTCTGATGAGAATGTAAAAAAGGCAAATACGCTGAAACTAAAAAGTAAAAAAAAAGAATTGATTAATTATTAACGTATTAATAATAATAATAATAATAATAATAATAAAAAGTAATAAACGCATTAATTATATTAATTTTTGATTATTAATTATTACATATTGTTATAGAAGATATGAAAATATAAAATATGAAAGTTATAAAATTAATTTGTTATACTTGTACAATAATTTAAGTGTCCTAAAATGAAGGTCAATTTCGTTGGCCAGCCATTTTGGATAAAAATTCAAAAAGTTGGAGCATTTTGAAAATTTTTGAAACCTCTTTCTTTCTTTAATTTACAAATTCTAAGCACGGATGTTCGTAGTACTCAAATAGTTGAAAAAATTTTTTCTAATGATTTTTTTCGATAAAAAAAATTAAAAGACATTTAATTTTAAAAATACAAAAAAATGAAAGAAAATTTAAGTTAGTAGCCAAACAACGCACGATATGAAAAAAACTCATGAGGTGAAAAATGTTTCTTTTTGAACGCCCTATAGGATTGGCGTAACAACTTTTTGAATTTCCTTAAAAAATCGAAAATTCAAATTTTGAGCCAAATAATGCGAGATGAAGAACAAATGATAAGAAACGTAATTATTGGTCTTAAAAATATCTACAAGTTCTCATTTGACCATTTTTCAATAGGATGAGTAGTTTTCGTTTTAATCGTGGTTTTTAAATTTCTTTCTAATTATTTGTGATTAAATAAATAATTTGATAATAGTATATTACGTGACATGTGTGAACTGATGGCATTCTTGAAACGAACGCGATGTTTTTGTAACGAGTCGTAGGCAAGGCGCCGAAGGCGTCTTTGCCGAAGACGAGTTACAAAAACATCGCGTTCGTTTCAAAAAAAGCCGTCAGTTCACACAAGTTCCGTACGATATTTTTCATAACGAAATCATAAAAATGGCAAGATTCGTGTCTCGATAGGCAATCGATATGGTAGGCTTTTTGACATAACCACGTACATAACCACGTACATAACTCTACATACACTTGTGGTTAAAAACATTAACTCACCTCTGTCGGTCAATGTGCTCGTATTTTCGTAACTCAAGAGCGTTACGAAAATACTCTGACTCTTACAAACAAGAGTCTTTTTTGAACTCTGACGTCATACCGTGCGAACAGAGCCATCATTTGGAATTATACTGAAGTTATACAACGGTGTGTCAAAAAGCCTACCATATCGATTGCCTATTGAGGCACGAATCGAGCCATTATTATGACTGTGTTATGAAAAAAATAATATGAAAATATGTTCGTATACCTAAATATTTTTACATTCTTATGAAAGCATTACATGTAATCAAAAAATTTGTTTCAAATATCGAGCGCGAAGCCCGGGTGCCCTGTTGAGAATGTGTTCCTTAAGGCCATGTAAGACCCGATCCCTACATTACCGAAATTTTTTCTCTGCAACGCTACGTCTACATTTATTGAGATATTAAATTGAAAATTTCTAAAATTGAAGCTAAAGCATTAAGGTATGTTTATCTGGTCCTAAATATTGATATTTATAAAAAAAAATTTTTATTTTTACAAAAATTTAAGACCAGATAAACATACCTTGGCATATTTTCTTTAATTTTCGAAATTTTCAATTGGAATAAATGTAGACGTAGCGTTACAGAGTAAAAAATGTCGGTAAAGTAGGAGTCGGGTAAGTCTTACATGACCTTAAGGTCGAAATATTTTTTAAAATTTAATTTTACGAAAAAACAACGTAGATTTATCAATTTTCAATATTTTAAGCTAAAATTTTACGTGGTAATACTCAAAGTTATGGTAAAGCAATAAGAAATAAAGTTCTATACTGTACCTTTCAAATAGATAATTTGTATGAAATTTGAAATTAGTATATTTTTACATTCTCATCAGAGAAGGTATTAGATTTGTCTAAGATTTGACCCCCACCCCCGTTTCTTTAGTATAAAAATTCGTGAATTTATTAAGGCCATGTCAGACTTATCCGAAATCTAACTTACCAGTCTCTTGGTTAAAAAAATTATTCAGAATTAATTTCTGCAACATAACTTTTTTTAAAAAACAATATATCATCTTGAAACTTTGGAATATGAAAGAAAAGATGATAAATTACGTTCATCTACTTCGTTTCATTAGAAATTTACAAAAAAGTTTAATTCTACAAAATTTAAACTGCGAGAGCATATGCTGAGAGCATTTTTTTCAGCAACCTTACGTTTTAAAGAAGCAAAAGATCACACTCACTGTTTGTAAAAAACAATAAAAACCACTTAGGAACGTTTATCTAGTTCCATATACAGATAATTTTAAAAAAATCTTTTTCACAAAAAATGAAATTTATTCGTGCAAGAATTTCTGACAGGTTTCTAAGGTTAGAATTAGAAGACATTGCTTGCGCTCATAGCGGACAAGTGCAAAAGCTCGACAAAGAAAAAACAAAAAGTATTTCGTTGATAAAGCAGATTGTTAGAATTTATTATTCGATATGATGATCGCAAAATCCTGCAACATAAATTTTTCTATAAACAAAATATCGTCTTGAATGTTTTGAAAATGAAATAAAACATGATAATTTATGTTTATATGTTTGTTTCATTAAAAATTGTATAAAAGGTAAAATTAAGAAAATTAAAACTCAGAACATGCTGAGAGCATTTTTTTCAGCAGTCTTACGTTTAAAAGAAGCAAAAGATTACTCTTGCCATTTGGAAAATACAATCAGAATCACTTAGGAACGTTCATCTAGTTCCATATATGCATAATTTTGAAAAAAGCTTTTGCACAAATTATGAAATAAGTACAAGAATTTGGTTCGACAAGAGAATAATATCGTCGTTAATATTTTTTTTCTCTTATTCCTTGGATAAAGACGATTTTTCGAAAAATTCGATGTCATTACTCCAATGATTTATTTATCTTATCCTCAAATTATAGATTGTCATTCTTACACCCACTCAAAAATTCCCACGCAGTACCAATTATTTCAGCAAAGCTGGAAAGATTCTGTGATAATTTTGTTCTCTTAATATTTGGAAAAGGGACCATTTTTCGAGTAAGTCGATGTCATCATTCCTATGATTTTTTGATGTTATCCTCAAACTATAGATTGTCATTCTAACACCCCCTCAAAAACACCCACGCAGTACAAATCATTTCTGCAAAGCTAGAAAGATTCTGTGAATATTTAGTTTTCTTATTCTTTGGAAAAAAGAACATTTTTCGAAAAATTCGATGTCATTATTCCAAAGATTTTTTTATGTTATACGCAAACTATAGATTGTCGTTCTAACTCCCCCTCAAACACACCCACGCAGTACCAATCATTTCTGCAAAGCTCGAAAGACTGTAATAATTTGGTTCTCTTATTCTTTAGAAAAAGGACCATTTTCAGAATAAGTCGATGTCATTACTCCAATGATTTTTTCATATTATCCGAAAACTACACGGAGAAAATTTGTTCGTTAAACTTTACTGAACTGTTGAACAAACTGGGGATATAAGGACAAATTCGATAATGTTTCACATTTTTTTAATAATGAGTGACAAACTGAATGTTATAAAATACATGACAGTTCGGTAAACTTTAATACTGTACAGTAAAATTCTTATATGAAGAGCGTAGCAAACTTTAAAAGATTTACGTGAATTATTCCCTTAAGATTAGTTAAAAAATGACTAACGTTAATGAATCATTCTTATTCAGGAATTGAAAAATTACTCGAAAGTTCAGTAAAGTTTTATATCATATGCAAAAGAAAGTTTATATTCCTTATATGAAACTTTATAAAACTATAATGAAGCTTCTCCTTTCGCGCTCTTTAAAATCTACTGAACAGTTCGGTAAACCGAACGTCGGGCAGCATCTTCCACCACTCCTCTAGTAATGCAGGGTCTAATGCATGTATTACGCACCCTGGCCATTTCAACAAATTTTAGTTATAATAAAATATTGAATTTAATACACATATATTGAATACTTTCTCATGTAAGATCTTATAAATTTTAAAAATAAAATTGTAAAATGTGTCCAGACTAACAAACATTTCACTGTAACATACAATATTATATCTATAGTAGTCATATCTTAACAAACCGAAATGAATAAATGAAATTAACATCAAAAATTT
>CAJFCO010017347.1:18370-29059 GCA_904066015.1 Synergus gifuensis | reverse complement strand
AGTAATGACATCGAATTTTTCGAAAAATGGTCTTTTTTCCAATGAATAAGAAAACAAAATATTCGCAGACTCTTTCTAGCTCTGCACAAATGATTGGTATTGCGTGGGTGTGTTTGAGGGGTTGTAAGAATGACATTCTATAGTTTGAGGATAACATAAAAAAATCAGTGGAGTAATGACATCGAATTTTTCGAAAAATGGTCTTTTTTCCAAAGAATAAGAAAACTAAATATTCACAGAATCTTTCTAACTTTGCAGAAATGATTTGTACTGCGTGGGTGTTTTTGAGGGGGTGTTATAATGACAATCTATAGTTTGAGGATAACATCAAAAAATCATAGGAGTGATGACATCGACTTACTCGAAAAATGGTCCCTTTTCCAAAGATTAAGAGAACAAAATTATCACAGAAGATTTTCCAGCTTTGCAGAAATGATTGATACTGTGTGGGAATTTTTGAAGGGGTGTAAGAATGACAATCTATAGCTTGAGGATACCATAAAAAATCGTTGCAGTAATGACATCGAATTTTTCGAAAAATGGTCTTTTTTCCAATGAATAAGAAAACAAAATATTCGCAGACTCTTTCTAGCTCTGCACAAATGATTGGTATTGCGTGGGTGTGTTTGAGGGGTTGTAAGAATGACATTCTATAGTTTGAGGATAACATAAAAAAATCATTGGAGTAATGACATAGAATTTTTCGAAAAATGGTCTTTTTTCCAATGAATAAGAAAACAAAGTATTCACAGACTATTTCTAGCTCAGTAGAAATGATTGGTGCTGCGTGAGTGTGTTTGAGGTGGTGTTAGAATGACATTCTATAGTTTGAGGATAACATAAAAAAATCAGTAGAGTAATGACATCGAATTTTTCGAAAAATGGTCTTTTTTCCAAAGAATAAGAATATTAAATATTCACAGAATCTTTCTAACTTTGCAGAAATGATTTGTACAGCGTGTGTGTTTTTGACGGGGTGTTATAATGACAATCTATAGTTTAAGGATAACATAAATAAATCATTGGAGTAATGACATCGAGTTTTTCTAAAAATTGTCTTTTTTCCAAGGAATAAGAGAAAAAAATATTAACGATGATATTATTCTCTTGTCGAACCAAATTCTTGTACTTATTTCATAATTTGTGCAAAAGCTTTTTTAAAAATTATACATATATGGAACTAGATGAACGTTCCTAAGTGATTCTGATTGTATTTTCAAAGTGGCAAGAGTAATCTTTTGCTTCTATTAAACGTAAGACTGCTGAAAAAAAAATGGTTTCAGCATGCACTCAGTTTTCATTTTCTTAATTTTAACTTTTATACAATTTTTAATGAAACAAACAGATAAACATAAATTATCATGTTTTATTTCATTTTCCAAACTTTCAAGACGATATTTTGTTTATAGAAAAAGTTATGTTGCAGGATTTTGCGATCATCATATCGAATAATAAATTCTAACAATCTGCTTTATCAACGAAATACTTTTTTTTTCTTTGTCGAGCTTCTGCACTTGTCCGCTATGAGCGCAAGCAATGTCTTCTAATTCTAACCTTAGAAACCTGTCATAGACTATTGCACGAATGAAATTCATTTTTCGTGCAAAAGCTTTTTTAAAAATTATCTGTATATGGAACTAGATAAACGTTCCTAAGTGGTTTTCATTGTTTTTTACAAATGGTGAGTGTGATCTTTTGCTACTTTTAAACGTAAGGTTGCTGAAAAAAATGCTCTCAGCATGCTCTCGTAGTTTAAATTTTGTAGAATAACTTTTTGTTAAATTTCTAATGAAACGAAGTAGATAAACGTAATTTATCATCTTTTCTTTCATATTCCAAAGTTTCAAGATGATATATTGTTTTTTAAAAAAAGTTATGTTGCAGAAATTAATTCTGAATAATTTTTTTAACCAAGAGACTGGTAAGTTAGATTTCAGATAAGTCTGACATGGCATTATGGGGTTAGTACCAAAGAAAATTTTTGAAAAATCAATTTTCTAAAAAGTGCAAATTCCTATAATAAATATATGTAGAATTCTTGGTTAATCGTTATTTTGGTCATAAATATCGAGAACATGTCGAAAAACGCAGTTAAATTCGCAGTTAAATATAGGGGTTCCAATTAAAAAAATCATTTTGATATTGAAATGACCTTGAAAATTGAACTCAAGGTCAAAATTAATGGTACAGTTAAATAGCCCACTCGGTGCTGGTCAACTTTTGTCTAAACCATTTTTTCGTAGATAAAGTATTTTAGAAGATACTTATCCTATTATAAAAAGATGATCCTAAAAAAGGTCGAAAGTCGTGATCCCTTTTCCGTAATCCTGATTCGACGCCTATTTATCGATAGTGATCTTCGACAATCGATACTTGCCGTTTCTGTAATCCTCATTCGTCGCTTATAGCGTATTCGGTTATCTGCACCGGAGTACTCCGAGAGTGCTCCGAACCAGAGTCGAATGTTCGATTTGACTACTCTGCCCCGGAGAGGTTCGTTTTTCGCGTTCTGTTTGACAACACTGCGCTGGTGCAGAGCAAAAGTTGTATTCGTTTATACCTGCTCTGCTCCAAAGTAGTGCATCGTGCGTATTCGAAATAAAACTTCTACTCTGGTGCAGAGTGAAAAACGTATTCGAGTATACGCTCTGGTGTACTCTACTCCGTAAAAGATCAAGATTATTTGCACCGTCTCTTTTGACGGAGCATTTGTCAAGATTGGACTACGCATGCTCTGTATTTGAACTGATTTGAAATCTTCCATCTAGATTTGAATTGCCATGGATGAAATCATGGATCGTTTATTGCTTTGTTCGAAAGTAGTAGTGAAGAAACGAAAGTCCAGACGAAATGATTGACCTATAAAATTAATGCATTTAATTGAAAAAGAAAATTGTTATGCGGTTAATTGTAGTTTTCAAAAATTAATTTTTCTACTGTAAATTATCAAATAATATCTCAATTAAAAGCTAATAGAAGAATGTAAAAGGTTTCTTTTGTCGCAAAGAATATTTTATTTCAAAATGATTCATTTATAATAAATAATTATAAATAATAAATATAATAATAATATTATTAATAATAATTATAACTAAGTTTTATTAAAAAATAAGAAAATCATTGGTTTCAAACAGTCTGACATTATTAATCAGGTCACCTAATATTAATACATTTGAATAATTAATGCTTCTTCTATGAGGAACAAAATCATATTTGCTTCAAGAAGCAAAGTACTCACATCAGCGAGTTATTATTATTTTTAAATCTCGCGCGAAATTGCCATAAACACACCTTGCTCGAGTGCTTGTTTGAAGAGCAATCCATAGCAAAGCAGAGCAGTGAAGTTTTCACGCGATCACGTGACATGCATCAAAAAGTTGTACAATTTTTCGGATTGATGACGTCAGAGGTGTGCTCCGTACTAACGCGGAGCAAGGTTGGAGTACACCCGTGCGGTACAGAGCAGACGATCTTACTCGGAGCAAGAGCAGAAAAGTGCAGATAACCGAATACGCTATTAGTTATCGATATGTAAGTTTCGATAATCAATACTTGCCTTCCCACGCTCATTAGTCCAGCGTTGGGAAGTGACTTGTCACTAAGAAGGGTTGGGAAGTGACATGTAGAAAGTAGTGACGAGTCACAATTTAAACTATTATGAATTATCATAAAATATAATATTTATTGGTTGCTTTTTACGCGCATTTAAAAATAAAAAAAAAATTGTTAAGTAATACGTATGCTCAATTGATGTTACCGTAATAGTTATATTTCACTATTTCAATTAAAATTATATTTATAATAAAATAATACTATTGAAATAGAGATCAAGTATATAATATTTTCATATTCGTAAAACTTTTAATTATAATTTATAATAATCCTCGATTATCAATTTACGTGTCAGTAGAGTTGGGAAGTTACTTTAAGTTTCTACGTAATGTTACGTGTCATTTTATGTATTGTCAGGCTTCTTTCTCTTTCATTCTCATTACGATTCAACGAATTGCGGGGCTATGGGACGCTACATATCCTCATTTGATTTTCTATAGTCCTATTATTTTATAAATAAAAATGGCAAAGAAGGAAAAAGGTGAACAAAAATAAAATTAACAAACAGTTTGTACTAAAAGGCATAAAACATAAATAGTATCATACGATATTTGTTTTAAAATATAAAATCGAACGCGTGCCTTTGTGCAACTCTCATTGGTTGCTCGCTGAATAGTGAATTCAGTTGTTACGTCGGGCCTTCTTGATAAATGGCCGACGAGAGCGGGAATATTTGAATCCCAAATTATTCGCAGAACATTCGCGGAATGAAATCGTTACTGCAATTACGATCGTTGAAACGATCTCCTGTGATTAAGTATTAAGTTAGGTAGCGTATAAATAAATGGATATTTATTTCATACTAAGTATAATTATTTTATTTATTTTATTTATCAATGTTTTAACCGAGCCACGCACTTCACAATTTTACGCGATCGAACTCCGAAGTACAATAGAGATCTATTTCTTAGATCATTCGACGATCAACTCTGCTAACTAACTAACTAACTTTTTCAGTCGCTACTGTCCCCGTACGCATCTTCGGGGCCCGATTTTCTTGAGGGCGGCGATCCACCTCCGCTTAACCAATCATACTTTTCCTGAAAATTATTCTCTAAGTTTTCAAGTCACGCCTTTAATTTTCGCTGGAGAGGGAAGGTCGAAGGTGACAGTTTCCTCTCGATCTTGAGGACACTTGAGGCGTTCGAAACAAAGACCCTTTTTTTATGATACCCGATGGCTCGGGGCTGTAAGGCCCAGACCCCTCGGTGAGGAAAACCCCAACATCTGTTTGTTGTAAACTCATGCTAAAAGAAAAGCTATAAAATCAGGGATTAAAATTTGAAACAACCCATAAAATGTTTTCTGTTAAGAAAGTATTTTCGGGCAATATTACAATTAGAGAAAGTTCGATGGGTAAATTTTATGTTTTTAAGGTTGTCTGTTTCGAACCTCTCAAGTTTACAATTTCCAGATCTAATCCTAATCCTGTGTACGTGATTTTCTTGTATTTTATTATTTATGTTTATTATTCTGGAATTTCCAGAATGATTCATGGGAAAGTGCCTATTTCTAAACGTTTTTTTTTATTTTCTCTAACTATCTTATTTTTATAATAATTTAAATTCTACGTGTTGGTCGATAATGTAGATTTCACATTCCAGAGACCGATTACCATATGGAGTAAAACGTGTGTAGCTGCACACGTCACACAGTATACACTCGACGTTCCCAATAATAACTTTCCCAATATCAACACGTTCCCAATATCAACCGCATTCCGTTCTCAATATCAACCAGCATGGACCTAAAATCTCACTTGATACCACTCTGCATGCGTTGCGCTCCGGCATCTGATTGGTTTCTATTTGCGCGCAGTTTAAAATACTAAAAATATTATTTTATGTGCAATACGCATGCGCAATTGATGTGACATTTGAGAAAATAAATTTGGTTGATATTGGGAACGCCTCCGGCTTGGATTTCGTTGATATTTGGAACGTGGAATGTACTATATGGAAATGTTAAAGGGGAATAGCAAAGAGAAATGGTAAAGGGATATGATACAGGGAAATGGTAAAACGATATTGCAAAGGAAAATGGCAAAGTAGATGGCAAAGGAAAATGGAAAAAGGATATGACAAAGGGAAATGGTAAAGAGAAATGCCAAAGGGGAATGGTAAAGGGAAATGGAAAAGGGAATATTAAAGGGAAATTTTATAGGGAAATGGTAAAGGGAATGGTAAAGGAAAATGACAAAGGGAATGGTAAAGGGAAATGGCAGGGGGAATGGTAAAAGGAAATCGTAAAGGGGAACAGCGTGAGTAGGTAACAAACCAAAACCAATGGAGATGTTGGAAATTTCACCATGGAAATAAAAGCACAAATTTTAATTATCATATTCGTAATCAATCAGGGTGTCAAAATACATAAGTATACGGAGCCGGAAGAAAATCGGAGGTACACCCTTTTCGGAAGTTTACCCTTATTATTTAAAATCAAAAATAGTTGTAGTATGTAACTATTTACATTATACAATTAGGAAATTTTTTTTATAAATATATATTATTCTTTAAAAGTTGTTTAAGTTTTTAAAATACATAAAAATCTTAATTATAAACGTTAGAAAATAAGAAATAAAATATCATAAATTATAACATTTAGAGACAAAGTAAGTGCGCGCGCGAAGCGTGCGGTCGAGCTAGTAGATTAAAATGGAACACCCTGCATTTTAGAACAAAAACTTTAAACGCGTTTTTCTCAAAAAAACGTTTTTCAACATGGACGCCATGATTCAGAAAAAACTATTGAATCGATCGGGCTGAAATTTGGATATGTTATTCTATACATATGTCTTCATCGCATGAACTAGAATCATAACTATTGATTAATATTTAACCCTTTTTTAAAACAATTTATGGTAAAAAAAGTTGAAAAATTTTCTAGTCGCCATTTTAAATTTATTTTTTTTCGGATTTCAACCATCCTAATAGTTCATGCGTTAGCGACAAGTCTATTCTTCCTAAATCTCATTGATTTTTGTGATTCAGAGCCTCCAAACTTGAGATATCATGGCGACCAGTTTTTAAAATGGGTACACCCAGAAAAAAAGTTTGTTGGAATCAAATAAACGTATATTTGTTATTGAGCCAACTAAAAAATATCCTTGAATTAAATAAAATGTATTTGATTCAAAGAAATTTTCTATTTAATTCAAATAGAAAATTTCTTTGAATAAAATAAATTTTATTTAATTCAAAGATATTTTTTAGTTGGCTCTATAACAAATATACGTTTATTTGATTTTCGAATATTTTTTTCTCAGTGTAACTTCAGGCAGCCATACCAGCCAGATTTATCATTACACGGAGAAAACTGTTTAGTAGATCTCACTGTAGAATAGTATATTATGGACAGACTAAAGCTAGCGGTTGGATTTACTAAACCGTTTAGTAGATTTTACCCACCCAGTAGTAAGAATAACTACTGGATGGGTAAAATCTACTCAATAGTCAAAAATGTCCTTTTCGCCTAAGTCTACTCTATCTATTTAAATAATTACAAAGTTTGCAATCAGTAATTATGCATTAATGACCGATTTCTTATGATATAAGGCAACCTGACCTTGGTGATGTAACGGAATTGTTTCGCATTGAAATAAATTATTTTACAGAGAGACATTTATTTTCTTTTTAGAACAGCCTGTTTTTCTCAATTTTTTCCAACAATTTAAAAACAAAAAAAAATAATTTATTCAACAAAAAGGCCACTTTTAAAGAAACTGTGCAAAACACGACCGAAAGTAATTAGAATTTTTTATAGAACTTTTTCTGAGATATTCAAGTGACCAGAATTTTCTTATTCTTCAATAAAATATAATATTATAACAATATTAGTTAATTGATTTGTCGTGACGCAAATAATAATCTTTCACTTGTTTACAACAGCTTTGAATTATGATAATTTTAAGAATTAAAACTCGATAATAGATTACAGAAAAGTTTTTGAATTTTGTAAATGACTTGGAAATCTTTTCAGTTTTCTCGAAATCCCTTAAAAATTCCTAAATTCCTAAAGAAGCACCTGAGTTCTTTTGTTTCATGACATCCTTTGAAATTTTTTAAAAATAATTTTAAATCTTCTAAAATCCCTTGAAATACTTTTTGACAACTCGAAATTATTTTAAAATCACTAAAATAAAATTTTTTTTGAGAACCCTTTAAGTTCTTTAAAATAAGTATAAATCTCTTGAAACCGCTTGACATTTTTTAAAATACTTTTTAAATTCCTTGAAACTTTTTAAATGACTTGAAATATCTTGAGAACAGCAACTGGAATCACTAATACCTCGTTAAGAAGAATGAAGAATATTTTGTGGTCTGTTAACCCAGGTGCGAATTCACCATCGGCCCACGGTCGGGCCAACCGTCGGACGGTCGGTCCAACTTTGTCCAACTAGCTAAATGATAACAGTCGGCCGCCTATTGGTTCTCAACGTTGACCCGACATTTGGTCCCATAGATGGGCCATATATTAGGATGATGTCGGCCCAACCGTGGGCAACAATGTGTGGCCGACTTTGATTTTTCATAGTTGGTACAACATTGGCAAGATGAGTTAAATAAAAATTGAAAAAAAAGTATTAAAAAACAATTATTAATTAAGAACACGGTTTATTCGAAGTAATAGTATGGATATTCTTATAACTAATCAACATTTGTAAATTTAAACGCTTATATAACAAATAAAATTTCGCATGCAACGCTAGGAATCGAACGCACGATGTATGGGACGATCTATAACCTAAACCACTACCCTAAGCTCATGAGATGGTGGTCACATATTTTTTCAGGGTATACTCAATCATATACAAATATTAAATTGAACCGCCGGATAAATAAAATAAATAATAAAATAAAAATAAATAATAAATAAATAATAACCGCCGGATAATAAATAAAATTTTTTAGTCCGAGCGCAATAGTCGAACCAACCGTACTTTCACGGTCTTTTTAAAACAGTGAACCATCATATATCCGACGAACGGCCCATATTTTGGCCAAAGTTGGGCCGACCGTAGGGTGCATCATGGTGACTTGTGGCCCACCGACTTCTGTATCCAGAGTCGGACCGACCGAATTCTTGCGGCCGTATCAACCTATCTGCCATAGTTTATCCGATTGTCGGCCCAACCTTGGACCAGATTTGGGCCAACAGTCGGCTTTTCACCCGTCGCCGACGTCGGTTGCCAACGTCGATGGGACCATGGCAGCTTGAAAACAACTTAGTCTTCCCAACTCTGGTTGTCGTAAATCTCTTGCCAAAATATGGCCGACTGGGCCCCTATTCAAACTTTGGCAGCCGATCGATTTTCGCACTTGGGAAGAGCCAACAACTAGACTGCAATTGAAGCCCGGATACAATAACGGTACGCATGCTCGAAAACGTGTAAAAGAATTGTCCAAGATTCTCGTGATATTCAAATTTTAAGGTTTCAAAAATTAAATTTTTAAAACGTACACTTGTCTCAGATTTCAGGATTTATGTTTTAAAACAATTGAATTTTTGGGAAATTTTTTTCTCCCTTTTTGATTTTTAGTATTAAAAATATTCATGGGATGAAAAAACTTCAAATAGAAAAAAGATTCGTTTTGTTCTTCTCTACAAGCCTACATTTTAAAAAATTTACTTTTTGTAACTTCAAAATTTGGATATCACGAGAAGCTGGGATAATTCTTATTACGCGTTTTCGAGCGTGCGTCCTGTTATTGCATTCGGGGCTTCAATTCCACCAACGGGGTTTTAGCGGCATTGCGTGACTTACATTGGAACCACGATTGTTGTCGCATCTCGGTTGATTGTTGACATTTATCGAGGGAGCAAGCGGGTAAATAAGTCAGGGTCGTATGTACCAGTATTCGCAACGCGAGCTCGGCGGGCTCCACAATAATACACTAACGAAATTATCCGCTTAGAGTACTTCCCGCTCTAGCGCTACGGTACGCCGAGCACAGCCCATAACTTGCAGAGCCTCTCTTCTCAACTCCTCACCACCCCTCATCAATGTTTGGGAGCGACCTAACTTCTCAGAATGACATTAATCGAAGAAATTCAAATCGCGGTAGTGTATTATAGACAAGCAAAGGTGTATAGCTTATACAAACTCTCTCAGGAAACGTAAAAGTTTTGCTGCTAAATTTTAGAATATTAACCTCTCTCCACACTACCGGATCTAGGATTTAATTGAACCGAGGCAAAAACTTGACATTCGCGCCCTTTCCCTCCAGAATTAGAGATTATGTAATGACTTCAAAAACCTGACGTAGCATTATTACTGAGTGAGATGTTTTGTGACTGGGAAAAAATTTTTAGACATATGAATTTTGTGCCCCCTAAAATTGCCGCCCGGAGAAGGCGCCCCAGTTCCCTCCCCTGGATCCAGGGCTGTCTCTCCATAATTACGCGCAATCACAAAGATGTCAATTTTCTAAAAGCTGGCAGCACTACTTTCTCACTTCCTGAGAAGCTTCGTAAAAGTTACCCAATGCCGTTAAAGCACCGCCGGTGGAAATTGTTTTTAATAAGTCAGGGTCGTATGTACTTTTGTTTGGGCACGGAAAAGCTGATGTCTTTCCGTATTTTTAACTTCAGATTTTATATCTGACAAGAAGTTTTCTACAGTACCTCGGATTTTCCCTAGCCTAGGGAAAAAAGGGAAAAACTGAGAAAAACTAGAGTTTCTACAGAGGTTCCATTTTCGCTAGGTAAAAGAGACATATTTGCGTATGATAACTATGGCCCAACTATTTTTGCCGACTATTGGCTACCATGGTTGACCCAAACATGACTATTAGAAGTTGGCCCAACTATTTTTACCGACCATTGGCTACCATGGTTGGCCCAAACATGACTATTAAAAGTCGGCCCAACTATTTTTGCCGACCATTGGCTACCATGTTTGGATCAACCGTGGTTACTAAAAGTCGCTCTAGTGGCTAGACGGTCTATCCGGCCGCTAGTCAGCCGCTGAAAAAATAAAAATAAATCTTATAAAAAAACAATTATTAATTAAGAACATGGTTTATTCGTTGATATATAATGGATATACTTATAAATAACACAGGGACACAAAAAAAA
>CAJFCO010017346.1:8977-20453 GCA_904066015.1 Synergus gifuensis | reverse complement strand
CACCCACTTATTTGTTTATAAAAAATTCAATAAATTTTTAAACAATTTCTAAGCTGGTGGACAATTTTCCTAGATAGTTGCTTCATTGATTCTAGGTATTTGGGATTGAATACAAGTATTTCTCGAAACTCGGTACTTCTGAATATCAATTTGTCCGCGAAATTTTTTTTAACCCACTGAGAGACGTCTGAAACTTCAACCCAATAATTTTCGAAAAATCATTTTCGGCACAATTGGGCCAAAATCATGTAGATTCTAGAAAGCAATTTATGGCAATTTTAGATCATGCCCGAAAAAGTCGCTGTCTCGGGGTTTCCGTTTATTATATCTTACTTGGTGATATAAGGATATAGAATAATTCCTGGCGGGCAAAAATTGCTAGTTGAAGAAATACACATATCCTGAGTATTCCTTCGCTTGCTTTGAAAGCATCACTTTTTTCGTCTTCACTCCTCCAGTTTGTAATAATAATAAAAGCAACTAAGCTGCAGAAGAATAGTAAATAAGTTGCTAAATTGGCATAGAAAACGTGACAGATACGACTCCATTTTACGTATAAGAACGAAGCGATCAGAGGGTGTTTCAGCATATTCTTAAGAGAATCGTTCTTGGTAATAAAATACAGCGCCTGAACCTCTGTAATAGGCTTTCTTTTCCTCTTAAATAGTGAAAAATTCGTGTCGGAACGGCGGGAGGAATGTGATATAAGGCAGTTATAATTGTACTGTATTTCAAAGTCTTCAGTGTACTCTTTGTAACTTTGAAGATGGCCATCAAAGTAAGCTTCTAACGTACTTGACTTAATGTGAGCCAAGGGAGAGACACCAAGTTTATTCATGTGTCCTATGTAGCTTCCAGCTCGCAGTAACCAATCCACAGCTTCATCATTTTCTGCTCTAGCAGCGTAATGAAGGGCAGTGTTGCCCTTTTCTGCAAAACGAGAAGGAAATTAGAATCTGAATATATTTCGAACTAACCAGTGCCCAGTAAACGAAAGAAGATTAAACAATAATTTAAATAATGCTGGAAGGAATGTGTTATTTTATTTTAATTAAATAATTATTAATAAAGCAATTGAATGAAGAAGGTATTGAATGACCCGGCTAGAGTCATTATTTTACGAGAGCCGATCAATCCGAACAGTCAGATCAAATTCACAAATTTTTATAATTTTTATAATTTATTTAACAAATTTTAGTAACTATCCAACGATTTCGAAGGATTATAAATAGTTTCCAGGTATTCTCTGAGATTCATTTTCAATAATTTTAAAAGATTTTAAGAGGTTTTTAGGAATTTTAAATGATTACAAGAGATTTGGGTAATATTTAAAATATTTAGTTGAATTTTAAAAGGACTTCATGAAATTTTAAGAGATTTTTAAAGAAGTTTAGTGAATTCAAAGAATTTTAAGGAATTTTAAAGTTCCTTGTGGAATTTTAAAGGATTTTAAAAAGCTTTTAAGAATTTTAAGAAATTTTGATTTTTAAAAGTAATTTTAAAGGATTTTAATGATCCTCATGGAATTTTAAAGGATTTCACGAGATTTTTATGATTTTCTGATAATTTTGTGGAATTTTAGGGAATTTTGAACAGTTTTCAAAAATTATAAAAATTTGTTTACGTACTTTAAGGGATTTAAAAGTTTTAATTATAAAAGAATTTAAGAAACTTGTAAGAATTTTAAGAGATTTTAAGGAATTATGAATATTCTCGTGGAATTTAAAAGGATTTTAAAAAGCTTGCGAGAATTTTAGGAAATTTTAAAGTGATTTTAAAGAATTTACATTTTCCTCATGGAATTTTAAAAGATTTCATAAAATTTTTATGATTTATAAAATATTTTGTAGAAGTTTAAGGAATTTAAAGAATATTGAGGAATTTTAAAGTTCCTTGAGAAATTTTAAAGGATTTCACGGGATTTTTATGATTTTCTAAAGATTTTCTGGAATTTTAGGGAATTTTGAAAAGTTTTCAAAAATTATAAAAATTTTTTTACGTACTTTAAGGGATTTAAAAGTTTTTCGTGGAATTATAAAGGAATTTAAGAAACTTGTAAGAATTTTAAGAGATTTTAAGGAATTATAAATATTATCGTGGAATTTAAAAAGATTTCAAAAAGATTGTAAGAATTTTAAGAAATTTTAATTATTTTATAGTGATTTGAAAGAATTAAAATTTTCATCATGGAATTTTAGAAGATTTCATAAAATTTTTATGATTTATAAAAGATTTTGTAGAAGTTTAAGAAATTCCAAGAGACTTTCAAAAATTTTAAGAAATCTTTACGTATATTTTAAGCGATTTTAAAGTTTTTCGTGGAATTATAAAGGAATTTGAGAAAGTTGTAAGAATTTGTAAGTAATTTTGACATTTAAAAAAGGATTTTATGGAATTTTAATAGTCCTCATAAAATTTAAAAATTTCAAGTCATTTTTTATTTTTACAAGATTTTGTGAGATTTTTTATTTCAAGAATTTTTTGTTAGAGATTTTAATGCACTTTAGGGAATTTTCAAGAATTTCACGAGATTTTTATGATTTGTAAATAATTTTTTAAAATAATTGTAAAGGATTTCATGGAATTTTAAGATATTTAAAGATGTTTTTAGGAATTTCAAAAGATTTAGGTTTCCAATAATTTAAAGAAATTTTTGTACGTTTTAAGACAGTTTAAAATTCCTCGTTGAATTTAAAAATATTTCACGAGATTCTGAATATGTTTTATGGAATTTTGAAGAATTACAGGAAATTTTAAGAGATTTTTTAGGAATTTTAAAGGATTTTGATGTTTTTCTTGGAATTTATAGTATTTCAAAAATTTTGACGAATTTTAAAAAGATTAGTGAAAATTGAAGGCATCTCATGAAATATTAACAAATTTGAAGGGATTTCGTGGAATTTTAAGATGTTTCAAGGAATTTCAAGAAATTTCAATGAATTTTAAGAGATCTTTTTAAAAGTTGTTGTAAATTCGACAGATTTTTACGAATGTTAAATGTTGTGAAGTGATTTTAAATTTCAAAAGATTTAAAGTGATATTATACGAAATTTTTTAAAAATTTCAAGAGTATTATTATTGTAAATTTATACCTATTTTTAATACTTTTCTGTGAGGGAAATTTGCCTGTGAAAGTCAGAAAAAAGTCAAATTGAATATTTTCATTTTACTCAAAAATATTTGAATTAAATATTTCTCCACTCTGTATCCATTATACTTGTTAAAAATTGATTAATTCTACAGAGGGAAAAAATTCCAAATTTAATATTTGTTGAGTAAACTGAAGAAATCGAATTCTTAGATTATAACTTGACTCCAACACCCTTAAATGGACTCACCATCATCCACATTTACGTCGATTTTCTTTCGAGCGAGAATATGCCTAATAAATTGAAGACGTACAGTTCGATGGTCAACAATCAATCTTATAGGTGTCGTTAATACTTGGCAAGCTGTAATAATAAGTTTTTGTCCCAAATTGGAATCATATTTTAGTATCTCTTTAAAGATTTCATAATGAGCCCTTTGCAAAGCAACTTCAGCAGCTTTGAAAAGATCTAATTTCTCTCCATTCAACTCTTGTTGTCTCTTAATTAATTCTACAACAGTCTTAATAAGATTATGATTAGCCGCTATTCTTATCAGTTCAGTTTCATTTATAAATTCTTCAGGCCTTACTAATTTTAAATTCTTAAAAAAATTCATCTCATCATTTACGGCTAAAAAGCATTTTAAGAAATTAAAGTCTATTTTCCTAGGTTTTTCTTCTGGCAGATTTATTTCCGGAAAATTCTCCTGTATGATTTTTCTGGTTGTTTTGTTCCTGAAATCTTTAAACGTGTCGATATCTATAGGAACTTCATAGCTTCTTCCAAATTCCAGAATCAGATCGACGATTTCTTTTTTCTTTGTTGATGCGGCTAGGTGAAGGGGAGTTACTTCTTTCGCATTGGGAATATCCGGTCTGGCTTTCCCATTCAAAAGTAATCGTACGCAATTCAGGTCATTATTTTTCACAGCAATATGCATTGCTGTTTGCTCTTGCACCTCCAAGTTGGGGTTGATGAATGGATTTTGAAGAAGTACCTTTTTAATTAAGACGCTTTTTAATTCTACTAGCAGACCAACACGTGCGCTACGCGCACGATTATTTATTTAATTTCTTACAATTTCAAGTCATTAAAAAATCAATGAAATTTTGCTGATTAAAATTCAGAGAATAGGTTTGAAACAACAATTTAACCGAGATTTTAGGGACATTTTGTTACATCACTTTTTTTGGAGAGCTAATTCAAGAGGTTTCTAAGAATTTTAATGAATTTTGACCATTTTCAAGTTATTTTTACGAAGTTCTAAAGATTTTTAGGATTTTAAAAAGATTTCGTAGAATTTTAAGGTATTTCAGAATATTTCGCGAAATTTTAAGGGAATTCATGAAATTTCAAGAGAATTTTTAAAGCTAAGGAATTTTAAGGGATTTTAAATTTTTTGAAATTTTGAGGAATATTAAGAGGTTTCTAAGAACTTTAAGAGATTCCAACGAATTTTAAGCTATTTTGAAGTTTTTCGTGAAATTTTAAGTGATTTGAAAAGGTTTCTGAGTGTTTTAAGAGATTTTAAGGGATTTTAAATCCTGTTCTGAAGTTTCGAGGAATTTTAAGACATTTCAAAAGGTTTCAAAGAATTTTAAGCGACTTTAAAGAATTTTAAATATTACAATTAAATTTGCTGGAATTTTGAAGGAAGTCGAGAGATTTTTTAATAATTTGAAGGAATTTTTTGATTTTTAAAAGATTTTATAGAATTTTCAGGATTTTATGTAATGTAACGAGATTTCTAATAATTTTAATGGATTTTAAAGGACGTAAAGAGACTGTAAATGTTATTGTAAAATTTAAAGCATTTCAAGAAGTTTCTGATGAGAATATTAAAAGGTTTTCATGAATTTAAAAACATTTCAAGAGATTTTTATGAGTTTTAAAATATTTTATGAGGTTTAAAGGATTGTAAAGTTTTTCAGATAATTTTATTGAGGGATTTTAAAAGAATTTCTATGCATGTATGATTTTTAAAAGAATTTGTAGAATTTAAAAGGATTTCGAAGGTTGTGGTAAAATTTTAAGGGATTTTATTAGATTGTTCTAATTATTAAAAGATTTTGTAGTATTTTTAAGGATTTCATGAAATTTGATAAGATTTCTAAGGATTTTAAGAGATTCTAAATGTTAAGAAATTCCAAGAGTTTTTTTAAATGAATTTTTAGAGATTTTTGTTAATTTCGACATAGATTTCAAGAGATTTGTGATTTTAATGATTTTTGTGGATTTTTAAGGGATTTCAAGAGGTTTTTGGGAGTTTTAAGGAATCTTGACGAATTTTAAGTAATTTCGAAGGTTTTCATGAAATTTTAAGTGATTTGAAAAGGTTTCTCAGCGTTTTAAGAGAATTTAAGGGATTTTAAATCTTATGAAGTTTCGAGGAATTTTAAGAGATTTCAAAGGGTTTCAGAGTATTTTAAGGAACTTTAAGGAATTTTAAATGTTGTAATATAATTTTCAGGAATTTTAAAAGAAGTCAAGAGATTTTTATAATTTTCAAAATTTATGGAATTTTAAAGAATTTTGTGAAATTTTATGAGATTTCTAACAATTTTAAGGGATTTTATGATTTTTAGAAGATTATATAGAATTTTAAGGATTTCATGAAATTTCTAATAATTTTATTAGATTTTAAAGGACGTCAAGGAACTTTAAATGTTGTCGTATAATTTAAAGAATATTTTAAATAGTTTTTAAGAATTTTAACAAATTTTCACAAATTTTAAAAGATTTCAAGAAAGTTCTATGAGTTTTAGAGTATTTTATGGGGTTTAAAGAATTTTAAAGTTGTCAGGTAATTTTATTGATTTCTCTAATTTTTAAAAGATTTTGTAGAATTTTTAAGGATTTTATGGAATTTGATAAGATTTCTATAGACTTTAAGAGATTTTAAATGTTAAGAAATTTTAAGATGTTCTTAGGAATTTGCAAATCTTTTTATGAGTTTCAACTTGGATTTCAAGACATTTATGATGTTAGCCGTTTTTATGAATTTTGGAAGGATTTCAAGATGTTTTGGGGAGTTTTAAGAAATCTTAACGAATTTTAAAGTATTTCGAAGGTTTTTTCTGAAATTTTTTTGCGCCATTAGTTTGTTTTTCATCTTTCAACGTCAAGTCATTCAAAAGCCAATCAGGTTTGCAACAACAATGTATGCGAGATTTTCGAGACATTTCGTGACACCACTTTTTTAATATAGGAAAATTCGTTAAGGGCATTGGACCCAAGTGTTAAGCTCAAAATTCCATTCTCCATTTTACTCAACGAAAATCATAGATAAATATTTTTTCGCTCTGTAGCCCTAATCTTTTTTCAAATATAAGACTGCATACAGAGAGAAAAAATATTTAATTTGGTACCTTTTGCATAAAACGGAGAATTTATATTCTAACTACAAAATTGAATATTTTTATTTTACTTAAAAAATATTTGAAGTTGATATTTTTTCTCTCTATACGCATAAGTCTAGTTAAAAATTGATTAATTCTACAGAGGAAAAAATTTTTAATTTAATATTTGTTGAGTAAAATCTGTGCAGAATTTTAGATGGGGTTCTGACAGGGTTCTGGTCAGTTTTCCCTACTTCTGATGTGGCCCTAACCAGGTTAACTGGCAAGGCCCACACAAGGCTTGTAACGCTTAGGCAGAATATTGCCCTACTTAAGGAAAACTGGCCAGGGCCTTGCCAAAAATACCCTAGTAAATACCCCACCTAGGAAAAACTGGTCAATACCCCATCAGGATTAAAAAACTATTCTGTGGAATCATTATTCGCAATATTTGGTTATTAAACTGTTTCGTTTTCTGAAAATAATTTTTTTTAAGTATTTGAAGGGATTTTAAATGATATTAAAAAATGTTAAAGGCATTTTAAAAGACTTCAAGTGATTTTAAGGAATTTAAGGAGATTTCAGGAAATTTTAAGTGATTCTAGGGAATTTAAAAGGATTTCCAAAGAATGTAAGGATTTTCCAGAGCTTTCACGAGATTAAAAAAATTATAAGGTATATCATAAAGGACTTTAAGAGATTTTAGTGAATTTTAAGCAATTTCAAGTGATTTTAAGGAATTTAAAAGGGTTTCAAGTTTCAAGTGATTCTAGGGAATTTAAAAGGATTTTGGGATATTTTCTAAGATTTCAAATATATCAGGATTTCCTAAAGAATTTCAGGAGAATTCGGAGCGATATAAATAGATTTCAAGTTATTTTAAAGAATGTTTAAACAATTCAGGGGAGTTTCAAGATTTTAAATTAAATTACACATTTTGTTAATTTTTTCAAATGATTTTAAATGGTATTGAAAATTTTTTAAGGATTGTTAAAAAATTTCCAAGAATTTAAAGATTTTCAAGACTTTTCACAAGATTTTAAATGATTTTAGGGAATTTAAAGATATTTCAAGAGATTAAAAATATTTGCAAATATTGTAAGGGATTTTTAATGAAGTTAAAAAACATCAAAGGATTTTAAAAGAATATGAAAAAATTAAAGAATTTTCAAGAAATTTTAGAGTTATTAAAATATGCCAAAGGATTTTTAAACATTTCAAATGATTTTAAGGAATTTAAGAGGGTTTCAAGAAATTTTAAGTGATTCTAGGGAATTTAAAAGGATTTCCAAAGAATCTAAGGATTTTCTAGAGCTTTCACAAGATTTTAAAAATTATAAGATTTTGTAAAGGACTTTTTAGATTTTAGTGAATTTTAAGAGATTTCAAGTTATTTTAAATAATGTTTAAAGAAGTCAAGGGAGTTCCAAGATTTTTAATTAATTTACAGTTTTTGTTAATTTTTTCAAACGATTTTAAATGGTATTGAAAATTTTTAAAGGATTTTAAAAAAATTTCCAAGAATTTAAGGATTTTCAAGAATTTTCACAAGGTTTTATATGATTTTAAAGGATTTAAAGATATTTTAAGAGATTGACAATATTTGTAAATATTGTAAGGGATTTTTAATGAAATTAAAAAATATCAAAGGATTTTCAAATAATATAAAAAAATTAAAGAATTTTCAAGAAATTTCAGTGTTATTAAAATATGCCAAAGGAGTTCTAAAGGTTTCGAGAGATTTCAAGTGATTTTAAAAAGTTTTTAAGGAATTCCGAAAAAAAGATCATAATACTTTCAGGACTTTCAATTATTTAAAAATATTGAAAAATATTTTTCAAGAATTTTCACATAATTTTAAATGATTTTAGAGAATTTAAAGATATTTCAAGAGATTTAAAATATTTCTAAATATTGTAAGGGATTTTTAACGAAGTTAAAAAATGTCAAAGGATTTTAAAATAATATAAAAAAATTAAAGAATTTTCAAGAAATTTCAGTGTTATTAAAACATGCCAAAGGATTTCTGGAGATTTCAAGTGAATTTAAGGAATTTCAAAGCATTCAAAAAAGTTTGAAAATTTTGAAGTAATTTGAAAATAAAAGAATGGCTTAGTATTCTTTAAAATTTGTTAAACCTCTTGAAATTTACTGAAATTACTAAAAACTTGTAACCTTTTAAAACCCCTTTAAACCTCTAGTTATTAAAAATTATGAAAATAATGTAATCATAAAATGTAGTTTTAATAATAATTTTCATGAAAACCTGTTTAAAATTCCTAGAAATATATTTTTCCCTGTTTGTCAACAATATACAAATTATTAAATTTTCAAATATATAAATATAACTATCTTTTATATTTTCATAAATAATCAAGTGTGAAAAATGTTGGTATTTCCCTATTTTTACCCGATGTTTGGTTTCAACGTAAAAAAACTCTTCAATGCCCTGTTTCATTATCAAAAAAATATATAAAAATATATAAAAATGTCCAATAATATTAAAATATATTTTTATCGAAAATAGCAATGCCGATCAGGGCCTCGTCAGAACCCTATTTTAAATAGGGCTAATTGGGGTAATTTCTACATGGAAATGAAGAAATCGAATTTTTAAATTAGTACTTGGCTCCAACACCCTTAAACTTTAATTATTCTTTAATACTAAAAATATATTTTTTAATTAGAAATTCCTTACTTGCACAACATCTACATGGCCCTCTTCAACAGCAAAATGAAGTGGTGCTCTACCCCAACTTTCATTGGTTTTGTTAATATCTTCATCGTGCTCTAAATTTTCAATTATAAGAATGACGTACTCTAATAATCCTTGAACACATGCAATTTCCAAAAGGGTTTTCTCTTCTGGCGCAACATAAATGTAATTTAAAATCTCGGAGCGTGGATTTTCCTTCACAGCTCTGTTCAAAAAACTTTTAAAGGTAGCAAAGTGCCTTGCATATAGACTTTCCAAAAGTAATTGATGAATATTTGACGTTGGGTCAACCAGCGGATGTATTTCCAAAAACTCCTCCTCGGGATTCATGATTTTCTCCATAAATCTATCACTTAATATTCATTTTTAATTAATATTAATATTTAATAGAATTTATTTTTATTTTTAATAGAATGTAAAAGATTTTAACCCCAAGAACTCTAAATTTCTAAGACTATATGTCAAAATCTGGACTTTGTGTCTGACGTTGGTTTAGTGTGTGATATTCATTCGATATATTACGCTCCAGGATTTGATCCTTTCAAATTTTTTGAGTTACCAGATTTCAAGAGATTTCAAAAATTTTTTTAGGAATATTAAATATTACCGAGAAATTCAAAATAATTTTAAGAGATTTTTAAGAATTTTAAAATGTCACGGATTGGAAAAGAGATTTAAAAGTTTTTCAAGAAATTTAAAAGATTTTAAGATTTTGTAGAATTTTAAGTATATAATTTGAGAAAGTTTTAAGAGATTTTTAGGCATTTTATGAAGTTTCATTAAATTTTAAGGTATTTTAAGAGATTTAATAAGATTTTATGGAATTTTGAATAATTATTTTAAGGAATTTAAAAGGGGTTTTCGAATTTTATTGAGATTTTAAAAATATTAATTGATTTCACAGTATTTCGAGGGATGTTATGAAATTTCAAAGGATTTTACGAAATTTGTGGAATTTTAAGTAATTTGAGAAAGTTTTAGGAAATTTTTAAGCATTTTATGAAATTTCATTAGGTTTTAAGGTTTATTTAAGAGATTTAATGAGATTTCATGGAATCTTGAATAATGTTAAGGAATTTAAGGCCATGTAAAACTTACCCGATTCCTACCTTACCGGCATTTTTTTCTCTGCAACTTTGCTTGTACATTTATTGAAATATTAAATTAAAAATTTCTAAAATTAAAGAAAATATGATAAGATATGTTTATCTGGTCTTAAATTTTACTAAAAATAAAAAAAAGATTTTCGAAAAAAATTTTTTTTTATAAATGTCAATATTCAGGACGAGATAAACGTACCTTAATGCTTTAGCTTCAATTTTGGAAATTTTCAATTTGATATCTCAATAAATGTAGAAGTATCGTTGTAGAGAAAAAAATGTCGGTAAGGTAGGGATCGGATAAGTCTTACATGGCCTTAAAAGCGTTTTACGAAATTTATTGAGATTTTAGAAATATTAAGTGATTTTACGGTATTTCGAGGAATTTTATGAAAGTTTAAAGAATTTTACGAAATTGCATAAAACTTTAAATAATTTTCAGAGATTTAACGATATTTCATAGGATATTAAGTTATTTTAATTACTTAAGGGATTTTAAGTCATTTACGAGATTTCATTGGATTTTCAGGAATTTTAAGAGATTTCAAAAGATTTCATGGGATTTTAAGTATTTTTATGGAATTTGATGATATTTTGGGAGATTCTAAGTAATTTTAAGGACTTTTATTTCCAGTAAAGTATTTGATGAGAATATATTGGATTTTCAAGAATTTTAAAGAATTTTGAGTAATTTTAAGAGATGTAATGAGACTATGGGATTTTGAGTATTTTAAGTAATTTTAAGGGTTATAACGATAGGTTGTGGAATTTTAAGGAATTTTATGGAACATCAACGAATATCAAGTGACTTTTATGAAATTTAAAGGAATTTCACCAGATTTTTGAAATATGTTAAAGGAATTTTAAGATATTGTATGGAGTATTAAGTAATTTTAAAGTCTTTTAATGGATACAAGGGATTTCATGGAATTTTAAATACTTGTAAGATATTTTACGGAATATTAACTTATTTTGTGGACTTTCAAGGGATTTTACGAGATTTGATTGGATTGTCAGGAATTTTAAGAGATATTTTATGACAGTTCATGGGATTTTAATTGATTTTAAGGCATTTTACGATATTTTATGGGGTATTTAGTAATTTTAAAGACTTTTAAGAAATTCAAGGGATTATACGAAATTTCAGTGGATTTTCAGAAATTTATCTAAGAGATTTAATTAGATTTAAGGCCATGTAAGACTTACCCGATCCCTACCTTACCGACATTTTTT
>CAJFCO010017345.1:0-13509 GCA_904066015.1 Synergus gifuensis | reverse complement strand
TACATACATACATACATACATACATACATACATACATACATACATACATACATACATACATACATACATACATACATACATACATACATACAAACACACATACATACATACATACATACATACAATTTTTCAGGACATTATATTAGATATATTGCCCTTGAAATATGTTCAAAAAACCCTTTTTTGGAAATTGAATTTTGTCACCACTACAAAGCTTCCTCTATGAGGAAGCAAAATTACTAAAAGTCCCATGAAATCTCATTTAATCTCATTAAATCTCTTAAAATTCCTGAAAATCCAATGAAATGTCGTAAAATCTTTTTTTAATTCCTTAAAACTCATTAAAATTACTTAATATCCCATAAAATATAATTAAATTCCTTAACTAACTGTGAAGTTGTATCAACTTTTGTGCTCATTCAATGAGCACTTTGCTTCCTGCAAGCAAATATGATTGGCTTCCTCATAGAGGAAGCATTAAGTATTCTTTACATCATCATTAAATTTTGATAATTTGAGTAGTTATATTCAATAAATTCATTTTCGAAAATTACAATAAAGCACAACTTTCTTATTTTTCAATGAAATGCATTAATCTTATAGGTCAATCGATTCGTCTCGACGCAAGGAACCTTTATTTTCCTTAATTTTTGAAAATACAATTAACCACAACATCCTTATTTCTTAATGAAATGCATTAATTATATAGATCAATCGATTCGTCTCGATAAAAGGAATCTACGTTTTTCTTACATCAGCTTTAAATTTGGAATATTTCAGAAGTTATAGTGAAAAAATAAATTTTACGAAAATTATAAAAGTACATAAAACTTGTAAAATTAATTATTTTGTTAAACCTTTGTAAGAAATTCAACTAGGTATATAGTGGAATAACTATGCAAAATTTCATCAATTTATCTTTACGCGTTTTCAAGAAATTGCTGGATCGTGACACACACACACACACACACATCCGAACAATTTTTCAGGACATCATGTTAGATATATTGACCTTAAAATATGTTGAAAAAAACCTTTTTTAGGAAACTGGATTTTGTCACCACTACAAAGCTTCCTCTATGTGGAAGAAAAATTATTTAAAATCATTTAAAACCTAATGAAATCCCTTAAAATTGCTGAAAATCCCAATAAATTTCGTAAAATCACTTTAAATTCCTTAAAAATATTCAAAAACCTGTGAAATCTCATTAAATCCCTTAAGAGAGTCTTACATCTTGTCGGTTTCAACCAATCGATTTTTTTTCTTTTACATTTTTCTAATCTAAAGGGTCTTAGGAATGAGTCTCTAGAAGAGTTTGGCAAAATTCTCTTTAGTTCGCGATCAAGTCATAGCGGCTGGTCCGCGTGACTTTCTGAAATTTTAAACACGTTTTCCCGAAACTTGCATTTTTCAAAATGGTGTATACGATTACGAAAAAACAATGCAACGTATCCCGAGGAACTTTTTTTAAACTTTCAGAAAATGCTTGGCGTGATCCCTATCGTTCAGTTTTGAGAAATTTCATTTTGCTGATTTTTGACAGCTTCAAATAGGACAGAAAAGATCAAAATTTCGAAGAAGTGATCAATCGTGACCTCGCTGAAGTAACAACAATTGAAACTGTTCTTGAAATTTTGATTTCGGATAATTAGGTTCGACTTAATCTTGCACACCGTTTAATCCTGAACTTTTGACAGCGGTGCTGTCAATACCACCTCTTGGCAGTCAGTACTGGCAGTTGAAAAAAATTTTGTGTGAAATTCAATAAAGCTACAGTAAAATAAAAAAAAGTCCCGTAATAAAATTTTCTTTAGTTTTTCCACAATAAATTCCTGAAAATTGGCTCCAAAATTGTCTTACAAGGTGTATAAGACCCCCTTAAAATACCTAAAAATCAAATGAAATTTCGTAAAATCCTTTGAAATTAAGAACTTTAAAATTATTTGAACATATTTTAAAAAGATAACAAGACATTTTTCTCGATTTCTTTAACCACATACATTTTTAATTAACACAACGTAGGAGACTGAAATATTGGAGGTATTCAAATAAAAGAATGTAAATCGATATTTAAAAGCACTGAGAAATATTGACTAATTTAAACTTTTTAAACTGATTAAGGGCATGCTCTGCGCTCGGTTATGAAAAATTTTTTTTGACGCTCACCATGTCCAAACGGAAATCATATATCGCTCTCAAAATTTGGAATATAGGAAATGAGACATTAAATTACGTTTGTATATTTCGTTGCAGCCATAATTTTGAAAAAAAAATCAAATCCCTACTTTACTGACTTGATTTTTTTTTCAAAATTTTGACTACAACTAAATATACAAACGCAATTTAATGTCTCATTTCCTGTATTCAAAATTTTGAGAGCGATATATGTTTCCGTTTGGACATGGTGAGCGCCAAAAGATTAATAATAATTAATAATTATTATAATAATTAATAATTTTTTTCTGTTTACAATTTCAGAAAAGACTTTGACTTCCCTAGTCATAATGATTCGGTGCCTTTACAATTAGCTACATGGGGTCCTAAAGGCAACTCTTTGGCTTACGTTTATCAAAACAACATTTACTATCGACCAAAAGTTGAGAATGCAGAAGATTATCGAATAACAAGTTCTGGAATATTTGGTGGTGTCTACAATGGAGTACCTGACTGGGTTTACGAAGGTGAGTTTCCCTTCCACCAAATTTAACTTTTCGTATTTCTAAGAAAGAAATTGGACTCTAATAATATTCAAAAAATTTCCGCTTTAATTAGATAATAAATTAATTTTATAATATTGTGACGGTGGGTTGTTTTACATGGAGAGGGCTGAAGCCTCCCTTTTGCCCTACCAGACGCTTCAGTCAAGCCAGGGTCGATTTTAAGGGCAAAATAAATAACAACAAGAATTTTTATTAACAAAAGTAGCAAAATGTTATATTCTTCCTATAAGATTACAATTCTAAATTATGAGCTAAGTGTGAGTGTGACGGTGTATTTTGTTTATAGTGTATGTGTGGAATGAATACATATTAAATGTAGGTGTGTGTGTAATCGCGGTTACAATATACAGTGTGAATGTGTGAAGTATGTGACTTTATATTTATGCGAGAGAGAACGGTTGCTATTGAGAGGTACGCGTACGGTGCGTGTGAGAGAGAGAAGCGAGTGAGTGAGCGAGTGTGTACATCAGCGGTGTAGTCTTACGTCGGTACCTGCGGAATATTAAGCGATGTAAACGGTGATGCGCATGCGCGTCGTCGCCGGTAGAACGAGACGAGCGTCTTCTCCTGAACCCGTCTCTCTCTCTAGGCGGTATACGGTACGGAGTGAGAGAGAGAGGGGTGAGGTAGGTGTAGTAGTTGTCTATCTAGACGGTTGCAGGGCAAACCAGGTATCCGCGGTCTGTCGGTTGTCGGTCGGTCAGGTAACATCCCCAGGTCAGTTCAGGATTCACGGCTATGGTTGCGCCCTCTAGTCGTGAATACTTTAGCCAGGTGTAAGGCTGTAGTTGCGCCTTCCAGTCGCACACCTGGTGAATCCTGTTCGAGGAAGATGTTCGTCGGTTACGTATTGTCTCCAGGTCCGTCCGGGATTCACGGCTATGGTTGCGTCCTCTAGTCATGGGTCCCTCTGCCAGAAAAATTGTTTTAAATATAATAATTGCATTTAATTTATGTTTAAAATTACACAATCACTCGCAGGGTCTCTTAAACATACAATCGCACGCTCACACGCTTTGAAAAATCGCACTCGCTGGGGATCGAACCCCTACCCTAACATCCTAAACGCACGCCCTAACCGCCTAAGCTATTTAACCGCTTGGAGTTCATGAAAAAATCTCAGCCAAGCTCTTCCACTGAAAAGCCAGAGATAATTGCGAGGAATATATTTTTATTTATTTTTTTTCCTTTACACATTTTATAAATAGTTAAATATTAAATAATAGTTAATCTTTAAAATAATTTAATAGTTAAATATGTAAATCTTTGTATTATTATATAATATTAGCTATATGAATTACAAAATTTTTTTTAAATTACGTTTGAAAAAATATTTGTAAAATATTTGAATATTTAGAATTTTTTAAAAACTTTATTCAAAAAAATTTGTTTTACTAATATCATTTTTTCAACATTTTAGACAATTTTAGCAACTTTTTACAAAAACATAAAATGTAATATTTTTGGATCAGTTATACACGGCAGAATTGAACTTAAAAAATATTTTTCTTCAGAAAAAAAAAAAAATGTTTTCAGATTAATTAAATATTACATTTCTATCGTCATTTTGAAAAACCTCAACATCATTTATAAACATATTTTTTTTTTAAAATTAATTTTTGTACCCCTGGCACAGTACTGTCCAGATCGTGCAGCCAACGATTAGCCAGTACTGGGCAAACTACCGCCGGTCTGTACTGGTGGGCACTACTGGGCCAGTACTGTGCCGATGGTGAACTTCGGCACACTACTGACATTTCCACCTGGGAAATTGCAAATCTCGATATTAAAAAGTCCGAATAGCTCCAACTCCAATAATCTCCCGAGATCAGCAGAATTCACCGACGTATAAGCGCTCACGACGTAAACATATGTGAATCCGGAGATTTGTATTTCTTGCTAAATAAGCATCATGTCCTTTCTCACAAGTGTTAACATTTTCACCAATTACTATATAAGGAATCTTCAAACCCCTTCTCTCAGCGTGATTTACTTGCGATGTGTACTATATGTATATATGTATATATTATCTCTGGTATGTACTATATGTATATAAGTTAAGGTTAAGGCTGGTGGAATTTGAAAGTAAAAAATGTAAACAAACTATCAAAAATTGTCAAAATCTGTGGAGACACAATTCTATCAGATGGATTTGAAATTTTCGTACTAAAAGCAAAAGAGAGAAAATTTAGAGTTTTTTTTATAGCAGAAAAAGGGAAAAAAAAATAAATAAATGCAGCTAACCCACCAGTTTTTCGAAGAATCACTTTTTTAGTCTCAAAAGAGTGTGAGATTATAACATGACAAAAACGGCGGACATTTTGACTTCCATTATGGAAGAAACTAAATATTGACAGCTGCGACAAGCTGCGAGGTGACTGATAGTCACTGAGCGGCATGAAGGTTGTACTGTGCTAACCTCGCTCGGCGATACATAGTTTGGCGGGAATGATTTGAATTGCAATAGAAAAGATAATCTGAGATTTTAATATATATATATATATATATATATATATATGCATTTTACGTTTTTGAAAGCTACTTATTATTTATAACTCTTACAACCCAGCAAAAAAAAAGCATTGATACAGATTGGGGCGAATTAACATTTTCTGAATGCGTGTGAATCCCGTTTTTTGATGCGTTGAAACAAATTAAGATGTATTGGCGCGCATTGAGGTGTGTTAATAAAATATACTGTTTACGCCGCATTGAACAGACTTGATAAGAATTAAATGCTGGGAGTTCCGCAATGCGTCCCAATGCATGCGAATAGTCGAATGTGTAGAAAATGATACACATTGAATCAAATTGGGGCAACTTGAAAGATACTGGTGTCCAATTCGGGTTTATGCTTCATAAAAAATAAAAATTCAATGAATTATATGCAAAATTGTTTTATTAATTTATTAAATAAACAAAAGCATTTTCAATGCAGCGTTAAAGAATCTCCACTAAACTTATAATGGCACCCTTGAAGATTAACAACTTAATTGCTCTAAGTATGAACTTTTATATAAACTTTTTTTAAGAAGAAAAACGATTTGCTTAAACAAATGTTCGTTTTCCATTTTTTTATGACAGAATTTTAATATAGATATATATTGCCCGTTCGAAAAAATCCTTTTAAGGTGAAAATTTGGTATAGGTGGGCAACTTTTGCGAGGTAGTAAAATTCAATCAGAAAAAAAAAGTTGGAAAACGAACCGACCTTACGTTAGGAATTAGGTATAAATTTTTATACAAACTTTTCACAGTAATACGAGAAAATACCAGTTTCTTTCTATGAATAAAGAACATGAATCTCAAAAAGAAAATTATGTCAGTCTTGACGATTAATAACTTAAGTGCTAAGTATAACATTTTTTATAAACGTTTCTTAATAAACAAACCAGACTTATTGATACAATCACAGAAATCGAAGAGTTATTAACGAACCGACCTTACGTTAGGAATTAGGTATACATTTTTATACAAACTTTTCACAGTAATACGAGAAAATACAAGTTTCTTTCTATGAATAAAGAACATGAATCTCAAAAAAAACATTATGTCAGTCTTGACGATTAATAACTTAAGTGCTAAGTATAAAATTTTTTATAAACTTTTCTTAATAAACAAACCAGACTTACTGATACAATCACAGAAATCGAAGAGTTATTTGTTAAAGTAAGAAACTACAATAAAACTTAAACCCTCCAAGTTAAGGAGTTAAGAATTATTCAAAATTCATCGAAAGTAAGAGAATGCTGTTTATTTATATTCGTCGAAGGCAATAGAGGAGAAGTTTGTACCTTGTGTACAATTGTTGATGGTATATATACTTCTTCTTCCAAATCAATAAAGCTATCATAGTTTGGAATATGATTTTCAGCAACCTCACTAATTTTATTTTCAAAGCTTTCACCGCAACTTTCTTCATCGGATAATACTCCTGTATTTTCGTCTTCAAGACTTTCTCCCGCATTTCCTGAAGAGCTTGCCGAATTTTCTCTTGTATGAGTGATTAATGTGTTCAGTGATCTTGCAAGACTTCTTACATTGTCCGGAATATCGCTATCATAATCATCTTCAAGTTCGTCTACAGGAGTCTCCATCTCGGCTGGTATATAGAGTTTTGTTGCAAGATTTGTTGTATCGTCCGGAATGTAGCTTTCAGAAAAATTTTCGCGGCCTTCTGCAGGAATCATCATTCCGTTTGGTATATGGAGATTTTGTGCAGAACTGGTTACGCCATTCAAAATATTGCTAACAAAATCGTTTTTGCGTTTTTCTACAGAAATTTCCATCTCGCCTGGTTCATGGAGATTTTGTTCAAAACTTATTATGTCATCCGGAATATTGCCATCATAATCACTCTTGCTTTGTGGTACAGGAGTCTTCAGATCTTCTGGTGTACGGAGTTCTTGTGTAAGACATCTTACGTCGTCGCGGATATTGTTATCACTTTTTTCTCCAGTGTTCTCTTTTTCGCTTATCGACGTTTTCTGCTTTTGTTTCTCTTTCCCTATAACATAATACACATGATAGTCAGCACCAAACAGAATTATTGACGAGAAATTGTATTAAAATTATATTAAAGAAATTTTTTTCATTACTCACTGTTGGGTCCACTTTTCAGATCGCTAATTTTTTTTGTGATATATTCATTTACTCTGTCACATTCGATGTCTGCAGCAAATTCGTCCATATGTTTTTTATTTATTAACCACCATCGATAAAAATCTAAAACATAAGTCAATAAAATAATGAAGAATAAAAAATAAATAAAATAAAAGAATAAAAATTACATCATTTAATTCTTTGGACATCGTTATACTACTTGATATGACTTACCTTTAATCGCGAATACCATCCTTGGATCTAATTGCTTTTCTGGCTTTTTTCCTCCTTTATTTCTATTACTACCTTTTCCTGTAAGCGTACTGACTGCTAATGTTTTTGCGCCAAACACAGCCAATGTTAGATTCTTTACAAACATTGCATTCGAAGTTATGTTTGACATTGCTAAATAATAAGTGTCTCTAGCAATCCAAATTCCTCTTCCTAAGTGAATCTAAAAAAATACAATATTCAGAGTTATGATATAAGTGACTCAATACATTTTCTTTGTACCGTGTGAGTTAAATGAAATAACTAAATGAAAAGAAATTACCAAATATCACATGCGATTGTTACTGGTCTTGCATTAAAAAAAAGTACTCACCTGTGATCCATCTTTTCTGCAATAACCTGATGGCAAATATCTTGTTTCTTGTTGCTGTTCAGAATAAAAAAAATGGTATTAGAGATATTATAATTATAGTAACACTCCAGTGGGCAAAAAGACATGGACATTCTGAGGACGTCCATGTCAGTCTAATTGATGTCCTAAAGACGTCTCATGTCTAAAAGACGTCTATAAGACATGATACATCTTTTGGACATCATTCGGACTGACATGGACGTCCTAAGGATGTCTTTAGGACGTCCTCAGGATGTCCATGTCTTTTTGCCCACTGGGACTCATTCTAGATAGGTACGTGTGTCTACTGTATTACCTTTGAAGTCATGGCAACTGTTTATAGAACTCAGTTAGAGTTCATGGTTCAGTTCCTTCAATCTTTTCTCTTCTTTTTGTGATATTTCGAAACTTATTTTCAATTCGCTATATTCTTTCTCTCTCTTTTACAATTCTTTCTTCAAATCACCTATTTCCATATTCATTGAATGTATTGTCTTCATATATTTTTTCATTCTCGCATTGGTGCTGTTTTCCTCCTGTCCATTATTATTTTTCATTAGGTTTATATTTTCATCTCTCGTTTGTTCGTTATTACTTTTTCCGTTACGTTCTAAATGAATCATTTCAGTTTTTTTTCCGTGCATTTGATGTTTCCATTACACTTGATATATTAGATCCATTGAAACTTCTTTGCCTTTTCTGTAGATTAGAACTTGAAATTGACAAACAGTTAGTAACGTCTCTCAAAGTTTCTTTAACCGTACTCGAACATGAAAAAATTTCAGTGCGCTTCTTTGGCAATTTTTGGCTATTTTCGTCCCCTTCTTCAACAGTCCTTTCTTGCCTGGCACAGTCGCGAATTAAAAGAAGTCTTTGGATCTCGTACTGAAATTGCAGTCTTCTTTTTACTTAATATTTTTGGTTTACTGGCTTTCAATTTTTTAGTTACTCTTTCCTGTCAAAACAGAAATAAAAGAAATAATTGTACGTAATGTTTTTTATTTTTATCACGTACTCTCTACACTTGTTTAAGTTCATCAAAAATGAACGCATATTTTTATTTTACTTTAAAAAAAGTGTAAATCGCGTCCTTGGGGCCTAAAGCGCCCTAAAACGATTCAAACTATTCTATCTTAAAAAAGTGTTGAATGACTTGAAGTTGTAGAAAAAAAAAAACACGTGTATTTGTTTGCATGTGACACTTAAAATTTTACGAAAACCTTCGAAATTTTTGTAAATTATACAAAATCTTTTAAAAATCATAAAAATCTTTTAAAATACCTCAAAAAAATTCCTTGGCAAGTTTTAAAATCCCTTCATATCTTTTCAAATCCACATTAAAAGTATTGGAGATCTCATCAAATTCTATAAAATCCTTAAAAATTCAATAAAATCTTTTAAAAATCAGAAAAATCCTTTCAATTCTCTTTAAATTTCTGGAAATTCTATGATAAAAAAATAAAATCGTAAAAATATTTACATAAGAAAATATAAAATCGTAAAAATATTTTAAAATCTCTCCATAAAATTCCCAGGAAATTCTTGAAATTTTACATTTAAAATCCCTTTAAATCATTAAAATCCGTTAAAATTATTATAAATCTTATAAAATTCCATGAAGACTTTTGAAATTCTCACATAATCTTTTAAAAATCAGAAAATCTCATAAAATTGCATAAAATCCCTCGCAACTTTTAGAAATCTTTCAAAATATCTTAAAATTCCTTGGAATTCCAGGATAAAATTTAAAATTCCTTAAAACCCCATAATACCCATAATACAAACCTTTTGAAATCGCATAAAATTTGTAAAATTACATACCGGTGAAGAATCTTCTTCTGGGCTATCAGTTGATAAAGTGAAAGGTTGCATCACATCCTGACCTTCGGTCTCCTGTCGAGTTGCCAAGTTCTTTAGTCTATTTTTTAAGCTTTGGTTAATTCTAATCACATCCTTAGACTAAAAAAATGAACATTAAATATAAGTAACGTAAAATATCACGCCAGCATAGATACAACTAATTAGCCCCAGAATTTTTATTTCTTTGGATTAAGGGCACGTAATACTTTACCATAAGAGCAAATTAGGTATATCAATTATACGTTCATAATAATAAATATTTTTAGCTAAAAATATTTATTATTATGAACGTATAATTGGTATAACTAATTCGCTCTTATGGTAAAGTATTACATGCCCTTAAACATAAAACTAAGTCACATAATGCAATCTGAAATGAAATGGCAGATTCTGAATATAGGTATAAAAGTAGTTAACTATGTCAGACTTCACTGCTCAAATTATCTCAAAAGATGGGAAATAGGGTGATTTTTCACGAAAATAGGGAATTAATTATTTTTGGTACCATATTGAATTCAATGTGAAATGAATTTTCAACAAAGTATAAGTGAAATTTTTTAACGAGAGATAAATTTTCAACTAAAATGATGATAACCAAAAAAAAATTAATATTAAACAAACGACTTGAATTTTCATCCAAGAAAAATAAGTTTTCAATAAAATAGCTCAATCCCCCCCCCCCCCCTGAAAAAAAAATTTAACAAAAATAAAAGTGACCCATGCTGCATCTAGCAATATCTCTGATTTTATTAAATAACAATTCACAATTTTACCTTACAACTTTCATTTCTTTTTTTCTGTGTTTCTTAAGTTTCTTCCTCATCATCATTTGTTAGGTCACTAGCCGAGACCAGAAATTTGTCTGTTGGAATCCGAGGGCGTCTGCTATTTTTTGTTAAAATATCTTCTAATATTTCATGTGTTTCTGTAAAGTTAAATCAGATAAAATGACGCAAGTAACATTTTGGCAAAAGCAAAAATATCTGTGCACATTTTCATTTGTTTCATCAACATACACTTCGTTCGTAGAAAGAAACGAACAAAAAATGAAGTTTATAAATTTTCAAACTTACTACTGTGAAGTTTATACGTACCTGCAAAAGTTATTATATTACAAAAGTCTGCATTTCCTTCCCACTGAATGGGATATTTTATCTCGATTTTATGTTTGACGGGTTTAAAACGTTTCACTACCACGCTTTCGACAACTGCGTATCGCTTGGCGCTACGAAGCCAAATGTACAAAAACATTTTTGTGTTCAACGCGTCACTTTTTTAGCAAAAAAAAATGATTTCAATATCACAATGATCCGACCAAATAAAGCACACAGGAATCAAGCAATTTGAAAAGACGCCAGTAAACTTCTAGTAAAGATAAAATACTATTCCACGGACACCAACGGACACATCACTTGACGGCTTGCATGCGCCATATTTCATGCAAAAACGAAAATAGAGGTTAATGACCTGGATTACACGATCGAACATACATAAGAGTAATAGAGAATTCTTTTTGTCAGCCAGCCGACGATCGTCTAATCAGGCCCTAAGAAGCACACCGCTTAAAAAGTATTGCCATTGGTCAAAATTTGGCGTGTGATTCAAAATCGAAATTATTTAATTCGATTTTGAATCGCCCGCCACATTACAGCCAATGGCAATAATTCTCAAGCTGGTAGTCAACGTGCGCTGCGCATGCAACTTTATCGACCCATATCGACCAGTCCACCACATAATCACCAACAACTGCCAACAACATCAAAGTTTCTGTACGTGTAGAATACGATTCATTTTTAAGTGTTTAATAATTGAAATAATTTTATGGTGAGGAGTACATTATATACGATATATGGGTAAGTGAATGTATTCAGAATCTTTTAATATAAATATATATATATATATATATGTATAATATTATTGTATTCGTAGTCTAACAATATTACTAGCCTGTATTACACAGGATGCTCGAGTGTACATAACCTCAATTTGAGAAAAATGAATAATTATTCTTAATAATTATTTTCTGTGTGTAGTTGAAATGGACCCGGATATTGAAAAAAAAAATTAAGAAAAGGATCTTGGATCCTGATTACATTCCAATTATGTTGTCAAATCGCACTCGAGAAAAATGGAAACGAAGAATGGAAAAAGTCGCTACAGATGACCAAACAAGTAAGTATATTAATTGTATCAATAACTTGTTCAATTTTTACTCGTCATTTCATCTTTCACTTCATCATATATTTTTTGCTTCTTTTTCTTTTATATATTAAAAAAGACAGAGATAAAGAAATTTATATTGAGACAATTTCCTCCTTAATGGGCACATTCATATTTTCAAGAATGTTAATAACTCCGGAAATATTTATTATTTTTAAAAGCCCTTCGTCTCATTTTAAAGATAAATTTTCATAGTCTTTTTGTACGCTATTTATATTTTTTTAAAATTATTTCCCTAGCTTCAGCCATAGGCTCAAACTGGTACGGAAGATCTCGTAAAAATTGAAATATCCATAGTTATTTACAAGAATTTTTTAAAAATCAAAATATACCATATTTTAATGAAATGTAGTAAAATAAATCAAAATATTAATTTGTTACTTTTTTTTTTATCCACGTATGAAGCACAATCTTCATTTGAAAATTCACAAGATTTTCCGTACAAGTTTTGAGTATGGTACAATCTTCGTACGTATGAAATTAGCAATTTTGAATCCGAATTATGAACAATTTAATTTTATTTTCGAGTTTTATCTTAAATATAGCAATACAGCGTGACCTGACAAAGAACTTCTGTAACAGATTTTAAACTGATTTTTAAAATCTTCAATCACGTGAATGATATCTTTGAATATGAAATATTTAAAAAATAATGTCAATATTATTTAGAAATTTTTCACTTTTAATTTGTAAGTCTTGACACGTGCGTAACAAGACATTTTTAATCCTTTTTTATATGTAATTTCTAGATAAAGTCGTCTACAATTTGAAAAATACTAAATTGTGGTTTAATATAAGGATTCCTTCCTTAGAAGTGTACCCTTAGCGAGTTTTTAATTTTATAAAAAGTTGAACACAAATGATAAGATTTACATTTGCACAGGTGAGATTGCTTTTGGTGAACCAAATTCTTCAAAATTACCGAGGGAACCTGATATCCTTATCCCATTCTCCAGTTCTGTGACAATGGATGAAGAAGAAGAGGAAATACTTGGTTTAACAGAAAACTGGATATATGCAGTACTTGAAGGTCCGAATATTAACGATTCATCTTCGGAAGATGAACTTTATTGTAACGAGGAATCTTCTGACTGCGAGATATTTGCAAAGGCTGACGCTGATAATGAAATCGAAAATTCAGCGAGATTTACTGAAGAAGCGTCCAAGAAACGTGGCCGCCCGATATTTTCTTTCGTAGATTTTAATGATCAGATCATGTTTCCGCAGTCCGGTTTACTCTTAAGTGATGTAATGGAAATGGCAGCGGCATTTAAAACTGCTTATGGTCTTACGTCACAGGCAGAAACTCATTTAACTGACATACTAAAAATTTGCGCTGGGGAAGAATTTCAGTACATGAAATTAACGAATTATATGTTAAATAAGATTTCTGACTCAGTTTCCGATAAAATTAGATATAATTTATAATCGGGGTTGTGATTATTCCAAGGGAAGGAGGAGGAAAGGTAAGTAGCCGTGAGGGG
>CAJFCO010017343.1:8230-22029 GCA_904066015.1 Synergus gifuensis | reverse complement strand
TATGTATGTATGTATGTATGTATGTATGTATGTATGTATGTATGTATGTATGAATATATGTATGTATGCATGTATGTATGTATGTATGTATGTATGTATGTATGTATGTATGTATTTATGTATGTTTTCTCTCTTCTTCCGGCCTCTGACTTCCCCGCGGGAACCGCAGTTAGGCATTACTTCGCGGGAAGAGGATATTGCAAATTGCTCTTCCTTCAAGTGGGTGAAGTCAATTCTTCTCTTCTTTTAGCCTTAATTGACTTTGGCTCTCATCCTTTCGATGAAGCGCAGATCCTTAAGAACTTCCGTGGCGAAAAAGCTGGTCGCGTTCCAAGCAGCCTTTGATGATAGCATCGCTTCAAGTACCTTCAAGTACTACAAGTGTACCTGGATGAATCGTCTGTTGGAGAATAGTTTCCAGGTCATCACGTTGTGATTTAAATCGGGGACACACGAAAAATACGTGTTCCGCATTTTCAGAATCTCCGGGACAGGACGGGCACTCCGGGGAATCATCGTGTTTAAAGCGATGAAGATACGCTAGGTAGCAACCGTGTCCTGAGAGCATCTGTTTAAGGTAGTAATTGACCTCGCCATGCTTTCGGTTCAACCATGCATCTATCTGTGGTATAAGACGATAAGTCCATCTGCCATGTCCATCTTTTTGTGCGGTATCCCACTGTGCTTGCCATCGATGTATACTATACTGCCGTTCTTCAGTTCTGAGTTCATCAGGACTCGACATGGGTGATCTTCGTCGGTGATAGAGGGCTCGCCGTTCTTCAGCCAGTACTCGAATCAGCAGCATTCCAGCAATAACGCAAACACCACTACTTCAGACACTGTGTGAAACACACCAGTCACTCTCAGGGCACTCAGTCGATATATTGATGCAACCTTCCTTCTCGTTCCTTGGACTTCTAGGACCTTAGGCCAAATAGAAATTCCATAGGTCAGGACCGAAGTAACTATTGACGATAGTAAAATTCTTCTGTTCTGTTTTGGACCCCCAACTTTGGGCATCAGACGCGATAGGCTTACCCTCACCACTGACGCCTTGGCACTAATATACTCCACTTGCTGTTCGCAGTCCAGTCGAGGGAATCAAGCATAACTCCCAGATACCGAATAAACGGTTGTGATGTTATTTGGTGCTTCCCAACTTCCAGCGTAATGGTTTCCATCTGCTTTCTGCTCGTAATCAGTACTGCCTCGGTTTTGTGCTCTGCCAACTCCAGCTTCACTGTATTCATCCACTGGCTGATCCTCTCGTACGTGATGTCAAACGCGAGATTTATTTCCTCGAGATGTGTTGCGACTATTACCACAGCCACATCGTCTGCATATATGTATATGTATGTATGTATGTATGTATGTATGTACGTATGTATGTATGTATGTATGTATGTATGTATGTATGTATGTATGTATGTGTGTATGTCACAATCCTGCAATATTTTGCAAATGCGTAGAGATAAATTAATGAAATTTAGCACACTTATTCTACTATATACCTAATTGAATTTCTTAGAAGTTATGCTTAATTAATTTTTTAAAAATGAATTTTTCGAATATAAGTTCTTAAATAATAAAAATTTTAAGCTGGTGTAAGGGAAATGAAGATTCCTTGTATCCGGACGAATCGATTGATCTATAACATTAATGCATTTCATTGAAAAATAAGAAAGTTATGCTTTATTGCATTTTTCGAAAATGAATTTTTCGACTTTAACTTCTCAAATAATAAAAATTTAAAGCTGATGTAACGAAAATAAACTTTTCTTTGTTTTGAAACGATTCAGGTGACCTAATATTAATTCATTTGATTCATTAATTAATGCTTCCTCTATGCGGAAGCGAAGTGCTCATTGAATGAGCACAAAAGTTGATACAACTTAACAGCTAGTTTTAACATTTCTTGACTTTTCTGAACTCGATAGACATTCTTGACAATCTGGTGCTAGAGCCATTCAAAAATCTTAAAAACCCTGGCTTTTATAGAGGGTCAGAAAAATGTTTTCTCACTTTTTTGAAATTTTGCCAAGGGGCTATTCAGGTATTACATGAGCACTTATGAGATAATTTTTAACATCCTCCCTCCTTTTATGTGGGCAACAGTAAGTATTCCCCCCCCCCGAGATACATCTGTGACAGGGTGATATAAAGTAGACCAGTACATAGTGGTCAACACGTTTTCCAAGCAGGCCTCTCTATTGATACGGTACTACACGAAGCTGTTGAGAGAATACACCGGCATTTAGAAGAAGGCGGGTAATGTATTGTAGTAGGCATTTTTTTGGAAATAAAAGGGATCTTCAGTGACACTCCACCAGAAGTCATGTTGGGAGGCTTTGAAATGCGGTGTACTGAAACAGCTTGTAAACTGGATTCGGATTATGTTGTAGTAAAGGCGCCTCTCAACAGAATGGGAAGGTAGTAGAGACCTTTGTCTCTACTTTGAACGGCATCCAGGGGCTGCCTACAGAGGAGCGTTCTATCGCCCATTATGTGGTGCTTGGTGGTGACTTCGTAATCCTGAACAGGGAGGCCCATCTGAATACTCTACTGGACCTCACGAGGTTGGCTTTTCACACTGTGGAGCTCTGGTGCATTGCATAAGAGCTCCAGTTTTCTCCGGTAAATCCAGAGAAGACTGATGTGGTAGTTTTCACGAGAAAATATAAGGTGGATATGATAACAGACTCCTCATTCTGCGGAAAAAGATTTCGAGTAGTCCAGTCGGTGAAATATTTGGGAACCATACTGGAGAAAAAATTGAACTGGGCGAAGTATCTGGAAGCGCAATATAGAAGGTTCATCACAGTTTTCTGGTTATGTAAAAGGGCTTTTGGGAGGGCAGATGCATTAGCATCTGCTCCGATAGCTATGCACTTATTAAAGCGGTTGGGAAAGTAGAAATCTCTTCGATTCTGATGAGAGAGTTCAACAAGGCACTGAATGACTGAACCAACTTGCGGAGAACAAACAAGGTGGCTTTATTATGGGTCCCTGGACACACAGGAATCAGAGGTAACGAGAAAGCAGATGAGCTGGCAAAAAGCAGAGCAACAGGTAGACCGATCGGCCGAGAACTTATTCTGGGCTTGGAACCCTTCTGCACTAAGCTGGAGATCAAAAAATGGGTTTTGCAGGACCACAACAAACTCTGAGCTCAAGTAAAGGGATGTAGATTGTAGACAGACCAAAGCCATCCTTGGCGAATGCCGCAGGATGGATAAGACCCACACCATCCTAAACTGACCCAAGAACGATGTTAGGGTAATGGTACAGATGCTCACTGGGCAGGTAGATGAGACGTCCTTACACGTCTTAGCTGACTGAATTAAGAGGCTAGCTAGCCTCTAATTAAGAGGAAATGGCACAATGGACTTTTAGTCTGAACGCCTGTAGGTCCCCCAAGAGTGGGGCATCTCGCGCGTACATTACATTACATTACATTATATTATATTAGATTACATTATTTAAATTAAAATATATTTATTCTTTCATAAATAATAATGACTCCATTATAATATATTAAATAAAATTTTGACGATGCCGGATTTGCTATAGTAGCAACATTTAAGGCCATGTATTACTTTATCCATCCCTACCTTATCGCCATTTTTATTTTCGCCCAAACCAAAATTTAATTCCTGTAACATAACTTTTTTTAAAAACAATATATCATCTTCAAACTTTAGGAAATGAAACAGAAGATGATAAATTACGTTTATCTGCTTCGTTTCGTAAGAAATTTGAAAAAAAGTTTAATTCAAGAAAATGAAAACTGCATGAGAGCATTTCTCTCTGCAGCCTTACATTGAAACGAAGCAAAAAATCACACTCGCTATTTGGAAAACACAATAAGAGTCATTTAGGAACGTTTATCTACATTTATATATAGATAATTTGAGAAAAAGTTTCTACACAAATTATGCATTGTGTGCAAGACTTTTTGACAGGTTTCTAAGGTTAGTTGTTAGAACACATGGTGACAAAGACTGAGCTCATAGCGGACAAAAGCAGAAGCTAGACAAAGAAAAAATTAAGTATGGTCTGTTATGGTAATCTCTGGGGTGGTAAGGTAGGGCTCCGATAAAGTAATACATGCCCTTAAGGGTCTACCCTATTTAGACGCGCTAAAAAAAGGCTATTTTCATAATTTTTTTTTTATAGGTTTATATATTAAACATTGATATACAGGGTGTCTAAAAAGTCCCAGGACGATTAGATATTTCCTCAGGTAAAATATTTTTCAAAAAAGTGAAGGTCATTCCAGAAGTAAATTTCAATGGGGAATTCAATGGTGACCTTCATTTTGACCTTGAAGTTTACCTTCATGCCTTTTTGAAGGTCAACTTTGTTTTTTTAAATGGAAACCCCCTTTTTTTTACATCTGCAATCGATAGAGCGAAAAATTCTACGTTCAATTATGTACCCAAGTCATAGTTTAATTGTGACGTTCAAGGTCAGTTAAAGGTTATTTGAAATTAACAAAGTTTTTCAAGAGGTCAGTGTAATTCCTTAAGTAAATTTCAACTGGGAATTGAATGATAATCTTCAATTTGACCTTGAAGATCACCTTCAAGGTTTTTTCAAGGTTAACTTGGTTTATTTTTAATTGGAACCCTGTTTTTTACCTCAGAAATTGATAGCGCGAGAAATTTTTCGCTCAAATATGTACTCAAGTCAAAGATACATTGCAAATGTTGAGGGTCAATCAAAGGTCATTTGAAATCTACAAAGTTTTCAGAGAGGTCAGAGTCATTTCTAAAGTATATTTCAACGAGAAATTCAATGGTGACCTCTGTATTGATCTTAGTGATGACCTTCGAGATTTTTTCAAGGTTTTTTTCAAGTAGTTTTGTTATCTTTACAATTACTTAGAAAATTTTCGTGGAGGAGAGATGCCGCTGGGGAGATTTGACGCGAGTGCGAGATGCCGCAGTTGTATTATGCAGCTTTTACAACAGTTGTGACCTGTCGCAGATGAGACATGAAGAAAATGTCACATGCTGCAGATGTGACCAGTCATAGCTGTTTCTTGTTGCAGAGATTTGCTTCGTGAGACATGATATGGACCCATGCAATATGTATTGAGGTCGTAGATCTTATTTAACGTCGAAGATTTCTACAAGGAATAAGTCATATTTACGTTCAGCATTACCCACGAACTACAACGTGGACGTAGTAAATTCTGTTCCCTTTGGGGTGCTTGATTAGCGTGAGTCCCCTTGCCTGTCACGTTTCGGGGTGCTTGAATAGCGTGAGTCCCTTTGCCATTCACGTTTCGGGGTGCTTGATTAGCGTGAGTCCCCTTGCCACTCACGTTTCGGGGTGCTTGATTAGCTTGAGTCCCCTTGCTTCTCATGCTTCAGTGCAGATGTTTGAACTGAAAACCTTGAGCTTCTTGACAAAAAGCTATGCCATCTTGTAGAGTCTAAAGAGCTTTAGAGTTCTCCACAAATGAAATTTAAAAAAATTCAAAATTTCAAAAGTTACAGCGTATTGAATATTGTAAGATCATATAGGAAATCAAGGTGTCTAGCGATCAGGCAATTTTAAATTCCCGGTTTTTTCCCGGTCAATTTTTTTCCTCCGACCAATTTATAGTTGTCTTTTTTGTGATTTTAAAAAGTTAATGTATACATAGAAATATCAATTTTAACATAATATACACAAAAAATGTATAGTATAAGAAAAAACAATTATTTATTTACGTGCTAAACTAATTTTTAATCACAGATTGAAATTTTAAACATTAATCGACTAAAACTTTCATAACACGTAAAATAAATATTTCTTAATTTATGGAACCAGAATCACAATTAGTTGCTTAAATGCTATTAAAATTATAAGTAAACAAAAATATAAGTATAATATACTTATATGCGCATATATATTTATATGTATATATTATATAATCAAATATTAATTATACCGCACGTCTGCGTCCTTTCAGAGCATTGATTTGGTCTTGTAAAAGTTCTGCCTTCTCGGCAGCTACTTTCAGAATTTTTCTTTTCTGATTTTCAAGCTCTTTAGCCTCTTCTACTTTTCTCTTTTTTGCTTGCTTCTCTTCTAACTCTTTTTTATTTTCAGCCAATTTAGTAGTTTTCGAAGAAATATAAACAGAATGTGCATTACGAGCAGATTTAAGCAAACTATCTGTTATCGGAACCGATTTTAAAAACCTCCAAAAAATTTTATGGTATCATATGCGATACGTGCAGCAATCAGACTGTCCTCTTTCTGATTCTCGACTAAACAATCTTCACTAATTGAAAATCCTCGTTCGAGTGCTGGATTTCCATGGGACAGAATGAGTATAATTTTTACAAATTCTGTTAGGTTCTCATATACTTTTGCCGAAGCAGAGATAGCGTCTGTCCAAAAATGATTTAATCGAGAGTTTTAGCGGTCATAACTTTTTAGAGCATCTATGATTTGAGGCAAGTTACACAGCTCTTTGTATTCCAACTTTATTTTATCCGCTTTTGGTCCAGAAATCAATTTGTTGTTAATACATAAGATATCTAGACATGTCAAGAGACGCTTTTTAGCAACTGAAGGGCTCTCTAAAATCACAGTAGGATCGAGGCAAGAAATAGACTTAGTCAGTGCATATTTCAGAGGGCTTTTGTCCATAAGCTTTTGCGTAATCGCAAGGTAGCATTCACGAGCATAATTTTTAAATTTGTTATCCGTTCTGCTGGAACTTTAGATGCTAAGATAGCACCTTTAGTTTCGAATTCCACGTCTATATCAGCAACTGCACGGAAAAAATAACTGATTCAAAAAATGGAAAAAATTTGCGAAATTTTAATAAATTAGAATGTCACTTTTGGACAGAGCTAAAATTTGTTAGAAATTGGAAGAGTTAACTTTGTAAAGTTTGATATGCAATTTTGTTAGAATATGAGATAAATTGACGAGTCATTAGAAAAATGTTTGTGAAAATTTGAGTAAAAAGGAAAAGAACTAGTGTAACAGTTTCAAAGATCCGAAAGCAGTTTGTGAAATTTTAACAAAGTGTTATTCATATTTTCGTAAAGAGTGTTGCCGATTCAAAAAAAAAATAGATACGTTTTTGTTTACGTGTTGAACGTGTGTGGACGTTGAGAAGGTCATACATATATATACATATACACAAGTCTTATAATGCCTAATTTTGAATACAAATACATACACATCATATAATATCCTACATATAACTATAACTAATACATATAAAACGCTATTCGCTGACGCACGCTACACGCTGAGCCTCTTTATTCGAATCGCTCTTATATACTAAATTCATGAACCGATCACCACTTGCGAGAAACAGATCAGTGATGGGTCGAAATTTTTCGAGGTCCCGATCCAAAGATGAGATTTTTGAAATTTATTTTGAAATTTTTGAAAATATATCAATTAAAATCCCTTGAAAAACTTTTAAAAATTTAGTAATTACTTTAAAGTCTTGAAACTCGCCTAATTCTTTTGAAATTCTTTAAAAATTCTTTTAAATTACTAATTTTATCAGTATTTCATTAACAATATTTTATGAATCTTATTAGTATTTTATTACTATTTTGTTAATAACTAACGTTATTACTATATTCTTATATTGAATGACTATTTCTTCAAGTATTCAGTTCGTCGGTTGTGGTCACGTGGTTATACTATGGTCACTAATACTAATAAAGACAATCGGGATACCATATTCTGTCACTAACACAACCGAAAAATACGCGGAAGAGAGAGCTGAAGTGAGTCAGCGTAAAACACTTTGTGAAAAATTGTAAAACTTTTTGAGACTCTTTCGTTGACTAGCAGTTCACTTTTTCGTTTCTGTGTTTGAGAAATTTTCTATTCCAAGCATTCTAAAAAATGGATCATTCTGTTTTCAAGAAATTGATAATTTTTTTAGACATTGTGACAAACTATGGAATAAAAATTGGAAAATTGCTGTTCACATAATGAATGTCAAAAATTCGTAAAATTTTTTCCAGATATTCGTAAACTTAATCCACTATTCAATAAATTTATACGAAATTTTCTTAAAATTGGGGTCTGTCCAAAAGTGACATGCTATTTTGTTAAAATTTCAAAAACTTTTTTCATTTTTTGGAACACTTAGTTTTTCCCTGTGGCAGCAGTATCTTTGGATTCGCAAGATCTATTTGTGCAACTGTCACAGCGTCTTCTAAGACTTTTGATTTAACAAAACGTTCCATCAATGTGGATATCATGTACGTAAGATCTCGGTACAAAAACGGTGCCAGCGGAGCATCAGATTGGAATTCGATTAGAAACGGTTCCACCAAAGATGCAACAGATTTAAAATATGCCAACTTTGCTTCGCTAAGTGGATCTTTTACGAATTTCGACACTGTTCGAAAATTCGGATGATCCTTGTTAAGTGGATTTTTTTTGCCTTGATCTTCAACGTGCTTAACCCAGACTCGCAACGATGGCAACATCACAGATTCTCTTGAAGAAACCAATATATTTTCCACCCACCTAATATCAAAAAACTTAAGTGGAAATATATCAGACTTCATGATTTGAGTATAATTTCCTCGGCGCGAAGGTGTATTTATAAATAATCGATATAAGCAACTTAAAAAGTTATCAATTTTCCATTTCGTTTTCTTCATCCTAGTTTTGAACGCACCGTTTACAGGTGCCCAGATCTAGTAGAGTAGGATTCTCAGGATACTTTTCTTCAATATCCTTTTTTAAATCATCTAGCATGCGGAAGTTAACATCAGGGCCATCCATAGAAATCTGAACAAGCTTGCTTAGATTCCTGTCCCCAATTGCAGCCGTTAATCCCTCCTTTAATTTAATTGCAACCGTTCTGTCGAGGAATACTGAAGAAAAGTACCTAGTTGTGACTTCATTTGAAACGCTATTCCAGAAACGTACAATTAAATTCATCTGCTGTGTCTGAGATATTCTATTTAGGCTTTCATCGAAGCCCACAACTATATGTGCGCTCTTAAATCTTTTTGAAACTGGTGACCGATACCATACGTAATAGTGTATCATATTTTATCCTACTTTATCTATTGTGGTTCCACCAATCAAAAAATAGTTTTAATAATAGATAGTGTAGTGTGCTAATTATTGAAACTTACACTAAATTTGCACTATTTTCTATAAAAGCATTAACACTCAGTCTCGTGGCAGCATGTCGGTATAAACTTGTTTTGAAAACAACTGAACATCGATAATGCGATGTTTACAACTGGTGGCGAAAATCGGTACATAGGATAAACATACGAAGGAACGTTGCGATTGTAGATAAAACAGAAAATGGAATAAAAAGAAGATAAAGAAGAAAAAAGTCGATTTTTAGATAAAATACAAAAAATTCCCGGTTCTGAATAAAACTCCCGGGGTATTCCCGGTTTTTCCCGGTTAAATAAAATTCCCGGCTTTTTCCCGGTTTCCCGGTTAACTAGACACCCTGGGAAATTTTTCATTAAAAGTTCCAGGAGTTCTGATGAGAGTTCTGTTCCTCCCCCAAAGAGTTATATCGAAAAGTCCTATACCATTTTCGATAGCGAAATCTTACAGAAGATTTCCTTTGCACCCCTCACCCATGTAAAAAGCAATAAACTAGCTGTCAAGTTGTATCAACCTTTGTGCTCATTCAATGAGCACTTTGCTTCCTGTAAGCAAATATGATTTGCTTCCTCGAAGAAGAAGCATTAAGTATTCTTTACATCAGCATTAAATTTTGATTATTTGAGAAGTTATATTCGAAAAATTCATTTTCGAAAATTACAATAAAGCACAACTTTCTTATTTGTCAATGAAATGCATTAATCTTATAGGTCAATCGATTCGTCTCGACGCAAGGAACCTTTATTTTCCTTATGTCAGGTCAAAATTTTGATTATTTGAAAAGTTATAGTCGAAAAATTAATTTCTGAAAATACAATTAACCATAACATTCTTCTTTTTTAATGGAATGCATTAATCATACAGGTCAATCGATTCGTCTCGACACAAGGAATCTTTATTTTACTTACATCTGTTTTGATTTTTGATTATTTGAAAAATTATAGTAGAAAAATGAATTTTACGAAAATTATAAAAGTGCACAAAATTTGTGAAATGAAATATTTTGGTAAACCCTCGTAAAAAAATTCAACTTGGTACGTAGTGGAATAAGTATGCCAAATTTCATCAATTTATCTGTACGCGTTCAAAAGATATTGCGGGATTGTTAAAAGCGTGACATACACACATACATACATCCGAACAATTTTTCAGGACATCATATTATATATATTCCACTTAAAATATGTTCAAAAAAACCGTTTTTTAGAAAGTGGATTTTTGTCACCACTACAAAGCTTCCTCTATGAGGAAGCAAAAGTTACCTAGATGCCCCTGCAAACTGCTTAATTAATACTTGCACAGCCCCCAATTTTCTTAAAACTCTCTTCTCAATGTAAAAAAAAAAGTTTTCTGTATTTCAAAAACTGTTTTTTGATTTTTTAAAAACTTTTATAGATTTTCCTGAACCTGGTAAAAAAAAGTCAATATCCATATAAGTTACCAGGAACTAATTCCATGACGATCATAATGGGCTGCTTTTGAACACAAATTCCAATGAGCTTAACAATATTAGGATGATCATATTGCTTAAGAATTCTGCCTTCTTGCAGAAACTTTTTCTTCTGCTCGTCCGGCAAAGTTACTTTACAAGTCTTTACGGCTACTTCAGTCTTACAGGGTTTCAATTGGGCCTTGTAAACATCTCCAAAATTACCCTGTAATAAAAAATAAATAAAATTTTTTAAAATAAAAAATTGTAAAAATAAATGTTATGCCAAATACTAATACGGAACATTAAAATTTATGAAAAATAATAATTCGAGAAAATAAAAATTATAGTATATTATTATTGGATGAAATGAATTTATAATAGGTAAAATAAATTGTATGAAAAATAGAATTCGGGGCATTTTCATGCGTCCTAAGTTTGCGTGATAACTTTTTAAAATCATTAATATTTTATATGGAAATAATGAATACATACACGTCCTATTTTTTCTAAAAGAACGACGTCGTCATTATTTAATTCCCACCGTTCTCGGAGAATTGGAATTTTGAGAATTGCTCCCGAACGACTAGTTACTGGCAAACCAGATTTGAGTTGGTGCATAATCAGTTCTTGAATCGAAGGAAACATCGGACCCTCAAATCGATAATGACCCTAAACAATTAAAAATAAAGTTATCACTTCAGTATTTGAAAAAAAATTATTTAACTTAAATAAAACCATTAATATATAATTCAATAAAATCTCTTAAACATTGGCTTGATGTCTTTAAATTCCGTAAAATCCTTTAAAATTTTTTAAATTCTTTTAAAAAAATGTGGAAAACATTAAAAATTTATTTCAGATATCTTTTAATATAAAATTTCAAGAAATCCTTTGAAATTCATAAAATTCATTATAAATTCGACAATACTTTAAATTTCTTTAAAAAAATTCGAATGACTTAAAAATTTAAAATCATTTAAAAATCCCAAATGATTTTAAGGAATTTGTAGCACATGTAGAGAGATTTCATAATATTCTACAAGGAAAAAAATTGGTACAGTTGCTGTACCTACTGGTAGAGATGTTGCGTTAAGGAAGAACGTCCGCAACCTTCTCCGCCAAAAGTTTAGTCCAGGCAGCATTCACTCTACGTGTATTCGATGCTGCGTGGACATCGAAACTTTTAGATCACGGTAAAGTACAGTCTTACGCATACTAAGGAATTGGTGTATACCAATAAAAACAACTAATGCGCGGCGACAGCTGTTTTCACAGCGGTAACGTCGCCGTACGAGAACGAAAAGTCGCTCTCTCACTTTCATAGGACTTCCAAAAGAGTGAGAAAGCGAAATGATACTCAATGGCAACTATGCTAGGCTAGAGGTGCGTGATATTTCTCCCGAAACTGAAGCGACGTTGCCGGATTCTCTCAACTCAAAATCCACCATCTTGAAAAACGACGTGTTTTTATTTTTATTTTACAGAATTTCCACTATAATCGTCGGTAAGTGATACATAGAAAAAAAAGTTCATTAGACTTAACATAACTAGTTCTATACTAGTCGAGGATACGGCGGGTAGTTTAATAAAAGTTAAAATCTTCTTGGTTTTAATGTATGTTGGATTATTCTACGAAAAACGTAAAACAGTTATAGAAAATCTAAAACTCCAGCTAATATAGAGTCTATATCGAAGAAGTCTCGAAACTATAGAGAACAGTTCTAGAAAAAAATAATCGATTTTGCCCCGAAAAAAAATTAATGTTTTGAATTCTTATTCTTAATATTAATATACTCTAATATCTTTTCTCATGTTTAAGTAAACAATTATTTATACTATTACACAAACACTCACTACACTATTTATAAATGGACGCTATGAAAATTTTTTTTATTCGTCGCAGGTTTCAAACCCTAAAACTCGCATTACATTCCTAATTCCTAACGCACGCCTAAAGAATCGCAGCTAACCTAACATGCCATGTAACAAAAAAATCTAACATATAATATACAGCAGCTATGCATGGCGAGCGGAGGGGCGAGCGGGGCGAGGCAGCAATCTGCGCGAAGTGACGACTGCACAGCTAAATTTTTTAGAACTGAGTTCTATAAATTTTATATTTAAGTAGTTCACAAACACTCAATACCTCAAATCGAATTTCTATGAGATTTTTGAACATTTTTTCAAAAACTTTTCTATACATTTGACTAAATTGAGGTATCTAGACTTTATAATAATTTGATCACAAACTCTCAATATCTCAAATGTGATTTCTACGAAATTTTTCAACATGTTTTCATAAATCTCTATATATTTTATTGAACTCTTTTGAATCGGACTCAATATAAAATTTACAGAACTTTTGTAGAGTTATTCCAGATATTTTCTACATTAAATACTGTAAATTATACGAAACTTGTCAAATTCGTTCAAGGTTCGCTCTTATCCCCAACTATAGAAATAGTTCTGTAAAATTTAATGAACTTTTTTTTTCCGTGTAGAAAATTTGTACCCAGAAGCTTCGCGATATGTTCAACTTTACATTTTTCAACCTTAGAAAAAAAGTTTAGATTTCGTTTTATGCCTTTCTCCTTATAGAAGAGCGTTTAGAACGCATTTTTTCCGTTTTCCCATAAGAGACAATGTTAAATTAAAATCGTGATATTTCAATAAATACGCAGGCTCGCGACTTGAAACTTCGCCAGAATATTTATTATGCCTTATATTTTCGATTTTTGATGGTAAGGAGAACTTTTTAAATTTCCTTTTATGACGGACGTACATACTTAAACAGAGGAGAGTTGTGCGACTTTCATTTGGACACGCTGTGTTAACTCTGTGGGTCAGCAACTGCCACACTCAGAGAAGTTTCGTATAACCGCCGCGCGAAACATCGAGTCGCTGTCGTACCTCAATTTAGTCAAAGACATTATATGTCTTTCATTTAGTACAGCCGCTCTCTTGTTTTTGAGACGGCAGCTCATGGAGAATAGACATAAGGAGACCAAACTATTGCATTCAAAAACACGCACTTTTCTGTTGCCAGAAGTTCACACATAAACATGTACAAAGTCACACGTACATATAGTACAGAACTTGCCGAGTGAGGCGTGTCATTCGCACTTTAAAAAAAATATGGCTGCCGTTGTAAACATTAGACAGTTGACATTACACACGTATAACCGCAGGAGGAAACTTGTCACACGCAGAATATATTGGACTGTGTTCATAAATATTCTGCGTG
>CAJFCO010017342.1:0-12434 GCA_904066015.1 Synergus gifuensis | reverse complement strand
AAATTCTATAGTGTCATCACAAAAATATTGAGACATTCACGTTTTTCTAAATTGTTCAGGGTGTTGGAATCTGAAAAGGGTAATAATTGTAACACCATTGGAGAATGCCCTTTGCCGCGTGTCAAGTGTTGTGGCGTTATTTCCACGAAAACTATTGTTTTATGGTGCCTCGTGCTCGCCTGTCAGACACACACATACACACATTGACAGGATGGTCGGCGTCGGAGTGTATACAAAGTATGATTATCGGATTTGCACCTATATTTTCTTTTAATTAAAAAAATGACGGACCATGTTCCCTAAGTTGAACTCTAATTTCCCTTTAGAACTCGAAAAAACTTTGCAAATGCCCTTTTTACATTCTCATCAGAGAAGGTATTAGATTTGTGTAAAATTTGACCCCCCCAGTTTTTGTCAAATGTCCACGTTTTGGGACCCCCTGAACCCGAAAAACATGTTTTTACGAATGTGTCTGTCTGTCTGTGTGTCTGTGTGTGTGTGTCGTCTGTCTGTCTGTAGATTTTTAGTTTGTGAGCACGATAACTTTCGAAATAATTGACCGATTGGATTTGCCTCTTTTAGTGTCCCAAAATGAAGGTCAAGTTCTTTGGCCAGCCATTTTGGATTAAAATTCAAAAAGTTGAAGCATTTTGAAAAATTTTGAAACCACTTTTTTTTCAATTTAAAAATTCTAAAGACGGATGTTTGTAGTACTCAAAAATTGGAACAATTTTTCCTAATGACTTTTTTGGATGATAAAAAAATTGAAAGACTTATAACATTTTGAAAATCCAAAAAAATAAAAAAAAACTTAAATTAGAAGCCAAACAACGCACGATATGAAAAAAAGTCTATAGATAAAAAATGTTTCTTTTTGAACACCCTATAGGATAGGCATAACAACTTTTTGAATTTCCTTAAAAAATCGAAAATTCAAATTTTGAGCCAAATAACGCGAGATGCAAAGAAAATTATAAGTAACATAGTTATTCGTCTTAAAAAGATCTACAAGTTCTCCTTTGACCATTTTTCAATAGGATGAGTAGTTTTCGTTTTAATCATGAAAAATATTGTTAAACAGAGCCGAGCGCGAAGCACGAGGTTTAAATCAAATAACGAGCACGAAGCGCGAGTGCCCTGATGAGAATGTGCTCCTTAAGGTCGATAGAACCTTAAGTAAATTAGTTAGCTTTTGCAATCAAAGCAGTAATTTAATTTAATTTAAATATAGTTGAATTAAATTTATAAAAATATATAAAAATATAAATTACAAATATAAACAAATAAATTAAAATATAAAAATATAAATTATATACAAAAAATATATAATTTAATTAAACTTAAAAAAAACATATAGGTTCAAGCGTCCTGTAAAGCGCAAGCTTCACGAAGGGCACAAGCGCGCAACACGGAGCACGAAGCGCGCGATGAGAATGTGCCCGCGAAGCGGGCAGATTTTTTCACTTACGGCCCTCCGTATTTAAGGACATGCAAATGCAAAAAGACGTAACTGAAAATTCATGTACAAAAAAAGAAAAGAAGTGTTCTTTTTTGTCATAATTAAAAAACTGAACGTTTTTTAAGTGTAACTACACACTTCGTTTTCAAAAATTAGAAAAAGTGTGAGTGCGGTATAGTAAAACGAATTTTCGCCTCCAGCGGAAAGTTGGTCAACTTGCAGATACGTCTTTTACGATTTGCACGGCAGTGTATATGACTGCAGCGATAAGTGCCGGTTGAAATAGGCTGGTAAAAAATTTCATACAGTAAGCTTGGACATCTTACAAAATAACGACAGCACCACATTAGTGAATTTGTGTTTGCATCAGAAGAGTATTCTCGATCGAAGATGTTAGTTTTCGAGCCAAATTCTCGTCATTTGCGGGAAGTGTTGATTTTCTGCTTTCATTTGAAGAAAACTGCGACTGAGGGTCACTGAATGCTCTCAAGTGTTTACGGTGAGGCTGCTCTTAGTGAAAGAACTTGTCAAGATTTTTTTTTTGTTTAGATAAATGGTTTATACTTTTAAGAATATTTTAAGCTCAGGTTCCGCTCGAACCCACAGTGAGGCCATAAACGGTTTCGCGGGCAAATTTATATTGTGAAGCCATTTCTGAACCGATTTGAACGTTTTTTTTTCTTAAATGAAAGCTAATAAAATGCCACGCAAAAATTTTGATCCAGATTTTGAAAAAAAAAATTTATTAATATAATAATTTTTTTATTTAATATCAAAAATGAAAAAAAGAATTTTTTCTTTTGAAGAGTACCGAGTTTCGAAAAATACTTTGATTCAATCCCAAATACCTAGAAGAAATGAAGCACCTATCCGGGAAAGTTAGCAATTGATTAAAAATTTATTGAATTTGTTATAAACAAATAAGTGAGTGAAAATGGATTCAAGGGGATTAACAGTGATTCATCGATTGATTCGCGCTAAATATGAATAATTTATAGATAAAAACCGTTTTTTAACTAAATTCATGAGACAATAAACAATTTGTTATTTTATAAACAAACTTTATAAACAATTTTATAAACAATTCGTCCGCCATATTGGATCCGCCATTTTTTAAAATTTTGACTTCGGATTCGTAATCAGTGACTTCAAAAACCCCTTTATACCAATTTTGAAAATAATCCAAAATTTATTTAGCATACTCGTACGCCATTTTGGATCCACCATTTTGTTTTTGAAATTTTTGACACAGGATTCGTAATCAGCGACCATGATGTAACAGAGACAAGGTGTGTTACGATGGTAGACGAGTTTTCGTCCTGTTCAGCGCATCTTCCAAAACGCCGCCATATTGTCAATCATATTGTGTGATATATATCTATATATATACATATCACACACACACACACACACACATGTGTCAATATGTGTGTTTTCACGCGATACTTTCTAATTGGCTGATTCTCCAATATGGCGATGTTTCGGAAGTTCTTTTCATTGGTCGTGCGCCTTGTCTGTATTACATCATGATCAGCGACCCCAAAAACCAGTGAATAACAGAATTTGGCCCATTTTATGAACGCTTTATGGTTCTAGCCAGCTTTTCGCGACATGGTCTCATTCGCGCCGTACTGTTTCTTCTTTTGCGTTTTTCTCGAAACTACTTTTTTCAAACTGGTGTACATGATATCTCAAGATCTACTCAACCGATTTTGTTAAAATTTTAAACACATGTTCTTTGTACTATTGTCTATCATGTGACGTAGGATTTTTTTGATTGGGAGCCCTGTTCATAAGTTATGAATTTTTTAAACTCAAAATTTCTATAAAAATTAGAAATTTTTTTTTAAACAGTTGTCATTTCTACAAAAAATTTTAAAAATTTTTTTTCCTAAGTCACACGATAGCGATTACCTTTCTAAATAAGCAAAAAAGAATTTTTTTTCAAACAATGCCTGAACGAGAAACTAGGTACACCATCAACAAGGATTTTCAAAAAAGGGTCCTACACATTGGCTCATATCTCCGCCATTTTAAAATTTTTTTAATTTGTCATTGATTCAAATTATACATAAAAGTACTGTGTATATATGTATAATAACAATTATTTTAAATAATTTATGACTGCGTCAAAAATAATGCTTATTTTTATACCTATTTTCCCACGCGCCAGGGTGGTGTAACCCCTTAAAGATGAGGCTTTACGGAAAATACAATTTTTTTCTATTTCTGAAGAAAACTATGATCGCGCTTGGAATCTTTTAGAAAAGTCGTACGAAGATAAAAGAGCAGTGCTCTCAAACGGGGCAGCCTGCGCGCGCATCACGCATTGGCTTCCTGCTGGAGAAATTCTGTAATTGACTGTAATCTGACGCGCGATTCAAAATCGAATTAAATTAATTCGATTTTGAATTGCGCGTAAAATATAGAGCAACGAGAGAATTTCTCCAGCGTAAAGCCAAAACAATGCGCACGCAGGCTGCCCCGTTTGAGAGCACTGTAAAAGAGCATTGATATCGCGACATTTAAGCTTATTATTACGTTTGCCGGTTCAAGCAAAAGAATGCTACTGAGGATTAATTACTCTCGCGGACGAATCGCAACAATACCTTCAAACTGTAGCCACGTTGGGTGTAAATTTAAGTCCGGAAATAATAGTAGCTATTATCGAAGGAAAACTACACAAAGTCACTTTAGATAAATGGGACGAAACATTAAAAAAAGGTAAATTCCCCAAACTAGATGATCTTGTAGATTTCCTTTACAGAACTGCTGCTTGTTTATCTAGACGTTGAGCTAACGATTCTCATACTGTCGACCGTTCTGAAAAAGATAACCCTGCAAAAAAAAACGCAAAATTGAATACAAACGTCAGGTACTCGTGACTGCCATTTCGCAAAAATGCCCCCTTTGCTCAGAGTTTCATCAGCTCTTCAAGTGTAGCAAATTTTTAAGGTTACGAGATCGATTACGCGCACGTGTTTCGTATCTGAAATATTTTGAGGTTCGTACGCTATGAAGTTGGCTGAAATGCATATTCTTTTTATTTTTAAGGTTAACAGTAAATGAATGTTATAAAATAGTAAAGAGTTCCTCGCTACGTTTTAATTGTTTACGTGGTCACAATGTTAAAGATTGTAAATTTAGAAATTGCAAAAAATGTGGCAAATGTCACAATACATTACTCCATTTTACAAAACCTCAGCAAGAGCAAAACGAAGTTAAGGAAATTTTACAACCAAATAAGGTTTCAAATATTGTCTTGACTTGTTTAACATCGACACCATCTTTTCAATTAATAGCGAGCGCTTTAGTTGAAGCATTTGACGTTAAAAATAATCCGATTAAAGCCCGGGTTCTACTCGATACTTGTGCGACCACAAACTTCGTAACTATTAATTTTTTGACACAATTAAGACTGACCCCATCTAAGTGTCATTTTTCGGTTGGTGCCCTTGATAATCTAATAACATCAGTAAATGGCATGGTTTCAGTTACATTCAAATCTAATTATAATGATCACAAACGCACCCTCAATTTTTTGATCGTTCCTAATATCACAGACTTAGTTCCCAATAAAATAATACCTCGAGAACGTCTGAAAATTCCGAAAAACATTGTGTTTGCTGATCCAAATTTTCATTGTATGTTCTAGGGAAAATTCTAAGTCCGGATTCGGATTCAGCGGCTCAAAATTCATAAAGGTAGCCACTTTTTTTTTATTGTGGGCCTGTGTAATTGCTCATTTTAAACGAAATGTAAAGCGAGACATTAACGAAAGATATATCGTAGCTTTACCACTTAAAGCACCAATTAAATCATTCGGCGAATCTAAACAAAATGCTGTAAGCAGATCAGGGAGTAGTATAAGGAGACATATCTAAGCCTTTGGAAACGTTTGACGGTTTTGGAATAATTCGTGCAGTCTAGGGAGTGAAGAATTCTGCTGCGTGGAACAATAGCGCCTCTGTGGCCACACTGTGCATTAAAAATAGAAGCTGGTGTGACAGAGTTAGGTTAGGAGCCTTTTTCTGTTTACATTATTACCCATTATACTATTAAAAAATTCGCGGTTATGTTTGAAAAAGCCGAAAAATATATTACATTCCGTCCAGCAGAGGCGCTGATATTTGCGTAAGTAGAATTGTTCTAGTTTGTGACTGCACGAATTATTCGGAAAATCACGATTAAACGAAGTCGGGTTCCCCAGCCTTAGATATGTCTCCTTATACTACTCCCTGAAGCAGATTTAAGGTTGAATTCAAATGCATCCCCGTACAAATAGTGAAAATTTCAGTGCACTACTGGCTTAGAATTAGTATCAGCCCCATGCATCGCCTCCACTTTCCTGTTTCGCTTAGCATCCGGCTCGAGAGGAGAAATTGAACTAATCCAACAGGTGGCGTTCTGATCAGTGCGGCTGACGTTTGAATACTTTGAATTGCATTGCATGAAAAATATGTCAAAGACTATTTTTAAAAAAGGCTATAATAAATTTAGAGGAGAATTTTTATACAAATAAGTGTTTTTTTTAAACAAGTAAGAGTTTTTTATAACAAATAAGTGTCTTACTAAGAGTGTGGGCTGTGAAGTGTGCAAAAATGGGATATAAGTGTATAGCTCCTGGCTGTAATTCTGGTTATGACAGCAATCCAGAACGTTATCACTTTTCTAACGTTCCAAAAGATCCTGCTCTTATTGCATTATGGCAAAAAGCTATTTCAAGAGAGTTTTAAAATATAAGAGTTCTGTTTGCGAAAAGCATTTTTCTTCAGAGGATATCATTTGGATGTCAGAATTAAGTACGAGGACTCGATGGAACCGTCATGTCGAATGTGAGCTTTTGAATATGTTTATGATCGATCTAAGATAAATAAGATAAATATTTAATCAATATATGTATTAACCACTACAAAGCTTCTTCTATGAGGAAGCAATAACTAATTTTTCCTACCTTGAGAAAATCGAAGTTTTTTTTTTTAATGTGACTACCATTTCATGTTCTTTAAAAAACTTTTGTTAGTTTTTTTTTCAGGATTTAAAACAGTTCAAATTATTATACTAAAAGCTTCTGCAGAAAAAAATTAAATTTAAATATAATAGTTTTTATTAAGGAACAAAAATTAGTAAACTTTTATTTATTTAGGTAAATATAATTTTCAGGTTGAGTATAAAGTACCTAAATTAAAGAAAGGAGCTCTCCCTAGAATATTCCCAAATTTCCCGGAGCAAAACTCTCCTTAAAAAAAGGAGACTAATCCTGATGAACCAAATCACAAATCTGAGAAAAATATTAATCCACCTGATAAAATCGAATCTGAGGCACACAAAAATAAAGATATTAGTAGCATTAATTCTGATCACACAGAGCAACCTTCTGGAACACTAAGTATAAAAGCTGTTGAGGAATCTAATAATGTAACTAATCAGTCTAGTGAAATTTCTTCCTTTGTTTATTCGGGAGCAAATTTATTCACATAAGTCTTTGATAATGAAAAGAGTGTTAAATTTTCAGTTTCCTGGGGAAGGAACAGCATAACTTTTGCAAAATCCAAGATGGTTCAGTTTTTGCATTGCACTGCGAAATTTGTTAACGGGGTCCTAGAACTAGCTTCGATGAAGCAAGTACACGGAGAAAACGCTACGCTAACCATTACTCTAGGATACACTATTCAGTCATGTGGCCGGAAAAAAGTTGAATACACGACTGAGTCGCGCCAATACACTACTCAGTCATGTATACAACTTTTTTCCCGGCCACACGTCAATGAGAAACAACGAGACCCGTGATGTAGTAACCCAAGCTCTTGTTGCGTTTCTATTAAAATTAAAATCAAGAAATTCCAACAAAATAGTTGCTGCAATTTTGCAATTAGATCGAGAGAAACTTGTTTCAGAGTATTTCGCATCCATCATGAACTCTTTTGAGAAAGATGTTTTACCCTCACGATTTGGATTAAACGCTATTTCTAGACGTGACTTAATAGATTTTCACACTACTGATGTCTCTAAAATTTTATTTAATTCTGATGACGAGCTAATGTTAATTTGTGACGGTACATATGCTCGCCATCAGAAAAGCAGTAATAATGAGTACCAGCGAAAATCTTACTCAGGCCAAAAAAAGGTTTCCTTATGTAAGCTTTTTACTATCTGTACAACTGGACGAGTACTATAGATATGGCAGGACCATTTTACGCGAATAAAAATGACTCTGAAATTATAAGAAATCTTATTATATTGAAGATCCGGATGGTTTGTGTCTATTAATAAATAAAGGCGACAAACTCTTTCTTGACCGTGGTTTTCGAGATGCGAAAGACGCACTGGAATCAAAGGGCTTTATCGTACTGATGCCAGCTTTAAAGGGTAAGTAGAATCAATTGACAACTAAAGAATCAAACCAGTCACGTTTCGTCACAAAAATTCGATGGGCAGTGAAATCCGTCCATGGAATAATTAAACAAAAATATCGATTACTAGATCATGTAATTGATATAATAAATTACTTCCGAAGGTTGGATTGTATTTTAAAATTGCAGCATTTCTACACAATTAATTTGGAAAAGCGTTACAAACAGATGTCCATCTTTCAGAAGAAATTGTAACGAGAATGAAATATTTAGATATGGGAAACACTTTGGCTAACGAAGTCGAATAGAAAGGCTGGCTTCATAAAAAGCTTATGTTTCAGTGTTTCTTCAAACGAACTTTTAGATTTTCCAGAGTTGACAGAAAAAGACCTAAGAACCTTATTTACGGGTTCCTATTAACTCTCACAAGCAGTTTCGTACTTGGCCGAAATGATAAACGATAATGGGTCTTTCAATTGGCAATTTGTGAAAGAGCAGGCAAATATTCAAAAGGTCCGGGTACAGTCAAGAAAGATAAGTCGGAAAGTATATAGATGTTTCATTGATTATAAACAACACAGTGTGGGTGTTGCAGGAATAAAAAGGTATGCTTGTGACTGCGCCAATGGTCGACGAACAGTTGGCTACTGTTCCCATATTGCAGCCATTATATATTACTTATCACATGCAAGATACTTGGCGAAAATCGTAAGACCTGCTGAAATTCTCAGCAAACTGTTTACAGAAAACAGTATGAATACATTGATAGAGTAAGACAGTGAGGAAGATTAAGTTTATAGCGTAATAGTGTAACTTATATTGTTCAAATGATATTTATTTGTTGAATATTAAACTAAAAATTAAGTTGGCCCCTGAATCCCATGGAATTATACACAAATTAGGGGACAAAAATTACATTTTATTTTTTTTTTTAACTATGAAGTACCCTTTTGATTTTATCGGGAAAAATATGTCGTTACTTTAGATATATGTAAATTATAAAAAAACTGGAGGTGTTGCAACAAAAAGAAAATTTAAAAAATTTATTACAATATTACCATAATTTTTTTCACCCCCTTCTCCTGAAAGGAATTAGGGGTCAATTTTTTTTTTTAATTGTCTTATACCCTCTACAATATATGTATATTTGAACCATCAAAATCGGTTGAGCCAATTTTGAGAAAACTTATTTTTTTAATTTTTCAAAAATTGTTTATAACTTTTGTAAAAAAATTTTTTTTAACTTGGCACTTGGGGTAAAATAGTTTCATAGTGAGAGAAACTTACCCCCTAAATATGAACCAAATCCATGCGGGGGCAGTTTCACCATGCTTACGGCCTTTATTTTAGGTTAAATAGACTACCAAGCGATCTGACTTTTTGCATCATTTTCATGGCATCAGAATTGCATGTAAGTCTAATATTAGTTGCAGTTTATTAGCCTATTTAAAATTGAAACAATTTTTCCTCAGAACTAAATATCTAAATATTGTAAATACGATACGTACCATACATCCCGAACTTTTTTTGTTTCTGGACACGCACAACAGGGCTTCAATTTCTTTTCTCCTTCAGGTTTTGATTCTACTTTTGCAGAGTTGTTCCCCATGATTTCAAAACTTTTATAGTATTTATAATATTATTAATTAATACAGCATAAATGCATTCAAGTCAATATTTAAATATTTTAAATACTTTTATTGCCTTGTAGTAGACAATTGCCGTATGAGCAGGGTTGGTAAGTTACGTGTAAGCCCAGTATTTTCTACCTTTCTATAAAGGTGCAATCCCATGTCAGCAGAAAACTGCAGCGTAAAGAAGAAACTCATAAGAGTGACAGAGAGAAAGATCTGTTTGTCTCCTTCACCTTCACGAGTTCCTGCTTTACACCTAGAGTTCTTAGTCGGTTATATTACTTCGAGAATGGTAACGAGAATGAGAATATAACCGAGAATATAACCGAGACTTAAATTCTCTGAGAATTTATGAGAACTTATGATTTTTAAAAAATTTGATGAGAAGGGAGGACATTTTTGATTAATTAAGTGATGAAGTATAATAAACTGTTTTTTGCACTTCTATTATAGCGTATTTATCTATTTTAATGAGCTTTACACATGTAAATGAAAAAACTTTGTCACAAATGTATGCAGAGTATAGGTTATGTTAGTGTCTAACATAACCTGTAAAGTAACGTTTATTATAAGATGAAATTTGTGACTTTAATTAACTAGTAAGCCGTTGTTTTGCATATTTTACGTTCCTAAATATGCCTTAGCTAGTAAATAACTAAAATTAAACCATGTAAATAATCTAAACAATAACAATTTTGCTAAAAATCATAAATTCTTAAATTCTCTTAAATTCTTTTAAATTCTCATAAATTCTGCAATATTCTTGGTCACATAACCTGGATTTAAGTTCTCGAGAATTTAAGAACTCCATTTCTATATGTCGATGCCCAAAATACAATCATGGGCAGGATTGCACGGTTACGCGTAACTCGAGGATTTTTCACGTATAATACGTAATTTACATATTATATAAATTACGTATTATACGTAGAAAACCCCCCACACCATGTGATTTTGGTGATTTCGATGTAATTTACACGTACGCACGGTCGTATAAACAGGTCCAGAATCTCCAGTGGTGGTGGTGACTCGCGTTTTGTCCACGATTAGAGCTTCTCAACTAGCCACCAAAGGGTAGAGAGCAACGATCGGAGGGTATATGGTTTGTTTACATAACCGTGATCACTGTGGTTTACATAACCCAGATTTCAATACCTCCCTATCACTGATCTCTATAGATCAGTGCTCCCTATTCAAATATAATATCCTTGTGAATATACTCACGTATAATGCAAATTTCTTTAAAGTGCTTTTCTCAAACACTATGAAAAGATTTAAGTCTTGGATTTCCTAGAATAGCTTCCTCCCATTTTTTTTGAAGTTCCTCATCCTTCGGAACCATAAAAATTGAACGTTTTTCACCACTATATTCCTTGTCACACTTCGGAATGCAACACGATTTCGGCATTGTAAAATATGTTAATATTAAACGATTATTTAAAACGAAAAACTGTACTAACGAAAATAGCACAGATGACCGATTGCCGTGAGCGCGAACTGTCCAAGTCGAACACACTTTTAGGTTAGTTTCGTTCCAACTCTCTACCCTCCGATCGTTGCGCTCTACCTTTGGTGGCTAATTAAGAAGCTCTAATCGTGGACAAAACGCCAGTTATCGTCCTAATGTTTTCACCACCGGAGATTCTGGACCTGTTTATACGACCGTGCACGTACGTAAATTAGGCTGGCCTCCCATGATTGCGTTTTGCGTTGCGTCATAATGAGAGAGAAAGAGACAGAAGTATGCACGGAGAGAAAAATCAGCGTTTGAAGCGACGCTTATTCGTCGTTAGAAGCTACGAGTCTTGATCGTCGTTCAAAACGACGAGAATCGTAGCTTGAAGCGACGAATTCGTCGTTTCAAGCTACGATACGTATCGTGGTTTGAAGCCACGACTTTCGTCGTTTGAAACGACGTGGATCGTGGCTTGAAACGACGATCGAGCTGCAACCAAAAATAAGCCCCCCCCATATCGAAACGCTTGCGCAGCGGCGTGTTACATTCAGCAAAATTCATGCTGCGTAACAGCTAAGTATTTCTCGTGTATTTATAATAATTATTTATTATTATTTATGGATCTTAATTTTTAAAACAATTTAAAAGGTTATTAAAATATATATATATATATATATATATATAGGTTATAATGACACATTTATATGCTTGTACGCGCTTCGAAACTGGAGGCGTGGTCTAATTCAGGAATGCAAGAGTTTCGTAGTTTCAAACGACGAGAGTCGTAGCTTCAAACGACGAAGCGATTCATAGGATGAAACGACGATATTCGTCGTCTCAGACGACGATGAATCGTCGTTTGAAGCTACGATGCCCTTCCGTCGTTTCAAACGCTGATTTTTCTCGCAGTGTACTTTTGTCTCTTTTCTCTCATTATGACGCAACGCAAAACGCAATCATGGGACGCCAGCCTTACATGTAAAAAACTATGTAAATTACCTAAGGTATATTACGTTCGCAACCCTGATCATGGGACGCCACCAAGGTTGTGTTCGTATAATACTCCACGTATTATACGCGTATTTTACTATACGTATATTACTTCTTTAGTTTTCTACGGTATATTACGTCCGAATGGAAACATTCAGTGCGCATGCGTAAATATCAAAATATAACCACGAAGTAGTATAAGGAGACCCAACTCTAATATAAGAACTGCTAGCAGTTTTCCGAACTCCTTTCTCTCGAATGTACCCTAACAGATTCTAGCGCCTCTATAAATTTTAGTGCGGAAAAACTTGAAACTTTGCCCTTGTCGTCTGCTCCTTAACTCTGTTGTCTGCTAGCCTGTGTGCCCAGGGGGGTGATGCCGCAGGCCAGCCCAATGTAAAAAAAGTGTCCTGAGAGTTGAAAACGGCCGCGGGTGGCGCTAGTAGTGACTTTGCTCTACAAAACCATGTAATCCTGTAGGAAAAATATATAAATATTACGAAATAAACATGAAAAACCACCTCAAATAATTTTTCGTACAT
>CAJFCO010017340.1:11583-26144 GCA_904066015.1 Synergus gifuensis | reverse complement strand
GATAGACCACACGTTCTCAATCGGATTGGCATCAGGAGACTGTGAAGGCCAATCCAAGGTCTTGATGCCATTTTCCTCTTTTCAGCGTGTGCAGAGGCGGCTGCGATGCTTGGGGTCGTTATCCTCCTGTAAGACCCAGCCATCGGTTCCCTTGCTAAAAAACTTTTTAGCAGAAGGTAACAAGCCTCGCTGATATAGCCCTTTCATTCTTTCGGCTTTGAGGTTCCTTGTGAACACGCATAAAGAGCCAAATCCTTGTTCGCAGAAGCAACCCCAAATATGCACCTATATCGGGTGTTTAACAGTGCGCTGCAACACTGGCTCTCCACGACGAGACCAGGCACGCCTAGAGTGTATCCATTCCCAGAACGATGCTTCGTCGGTGAAGATTACATTGCTCCACTCCATATCGATATGTGCTGAGGCCCACGCCATTCGTTTTTCTATGTGTTGTTGGCTGAGCAGCGGTTTCTGTAGAGTGCCTCGCCATCCGAGTCCCGAATCTTGCAAGCGGCGTTTTATTGTCATTAGACTCACCTTTACTTTCTTTTTCAAAAGCTCTTTTTGAGCTTGTCGCAGAGTCAGTTGGGAATTCGCTTCGCACAGCTTTATGATGGCCTTATCATCGCGTGTTGTTGTTGCTCGAGTTTTACCGCGCTCTGGAAGATCATCCACATTTTGCGTGATCCTAAACCTCGTAACCCACTTCTGGACGAATGCCCTTGACCGTCCAGTATAGTTAGCAGTCTCTTTATAAGACATTTTAGGGCCTTTTGGATGCGAACACAAAAATACTACTTCGAAACGTTTCCAATATGGAGCACTCATGTTGCATTTTCACTATTATGCTTCAAACAATAAATACCACTGGATGGTCTATTAGATGACGAAATAAAGGACTATCCCCACTAACGAAAACCCCCAGAGCAAGCCTCCTCTTACCCACAGGTCTGTCTGTTATTGTGTATACGCTCTTGTGGTACAGACTGTAAATGTGTCTCATATTTAAGTGTTTGTCGATCACTAAGCCTGAGGCGAACAATAGTCCATGTTCGAGTTTCTATTTTAAAATTTGCTCAACTCATTATAACCTTTATTATGTCTCTGACCTTGTGTCAATTAATTAAATTCTATGAATAAATTATTTTTTTTGTTTGGTTGATTATATAAGGTGTTTCAATGAAATTCTCTTACCCCGCCCTCTCCGCGGTACTGTGTTAGCAGGGTTGTGCAACAAAGTCAGATTAAAGATTAAAATTTACTTTTGCTCATTTTGAGTAAAATGAGCTGGCTCTCAAATGGCTTGTAAGAATTTTAGTAAATTTATTAAATCGATTAAATTCAATTATAATGTTAAATAAACCATTATAACATTTAAAAACGGTAAGAGTTATAAAAGGCTTTTTGACATTTCTACGCTTTGGGAATCCCTGAATGAGAAAAACAAGGTTTTTGCGCGGTGTCTGTCTGTCATTTGTGAGAAAAATAAGCTATATATATACCAGGTCTAGAAGTATGAAACCGGAATTTTTTTTGCAAAAATTACACGTCTAGTATATGAAAATGGTCAAAAGTACTTTATTCAAAGTAATTTACCTCGCTTTCTACACATTTTTCCCACCTCTTCGGTAGGTGATGAATGCCCCGCCAATAAGTTTTCGTCTTTTGAAGCGAACCAGTTATCCAGTCATTTTCGGACGTTTTCGTACGAAGTGAATCGTTGTTCAGCGAGAGCGTGGCCCAGCGATGCGGACAGATGGTAATTCGACGGAGCCAAGTCTGGAGAATAAGCTGCATGAGCCAGTAGCTCCCAACTGAACGCCTGGATCGTTTCCTTGACCCGTTTTACTGTATGTGATGGTGCATTATCGTGAAGAAAAATCTCTTTGTGTTATCTTCTTCAGAGAAGAAGATAATCAAGTAAATCAAAGGAAATCAAGTAAAATCAAGTAAATCAAAGGAAGTAAATCAAAAGTAAATCAAAATCAAGTAAATCAAAGGAAGAAAGAGATAGAGAAATGAAAATCAAGGAAATCAAAGGAAGAGAGATATAGAGAAAATCAAGTAAATCAAAGGAAGAGAGAGATAGAGAAATGGTTACCTGCGATCACTCGAGTAGCAAATATGCGGCGTCTGTTGCGAAACTGGCCTCTGCCAGAACCAGACATTCTATTTAGTTCTAGTTATCAAAAAATACAATATACGGGCTAATTAGCCGAATCCAATAGTTCCAGAAAATATACTTTTCACGGCAAATCAGCCGGGTTATCAATTTATTACGACTGGGTGGCTTCCAGACCACACCCAGGGAAATCTCAATAATCAAAATAGAACAAAAAGCACCAACGTAATTTATGCGTGATAACGCCAACGATTTCGAGCACAGAGTGAACGAGCTAACCTCTCTCTTCCTGTCTCGTAGCGTGCGCGGAAACAGGCAGCGCCGCGGGACTATTGTGAAGTTGAATAATTTAACTTAGGTGGTAATTTTGATAATTCGTCGACGACCGGTAGTTCGCCGACGATCGATCCCAACGGAGGTTATGCTCTAGGCCCAGGGATGGCGCAGAAGGTGTTAAGCCTCAGCCAGATGGCTGATCTAGGATCGAAAACAGCTGAGCAAAGATGTCATCTTCCTGGTCGTTTACGTGCACGGGAATCACATCCATGCACTTAGACCAGGATCCTCTTCGGGCCTTTGCGATGCGGAAAGACGTTAGTGTGTGATTGTGTGAGTGTATGACTCTGAGCCCCTATGGCTCAGAGTTATATGAAACAAATAAGAGTACAAGAGTGCGAGTGTTTTTCTCTAAGTTTTCTTAATTTCCCAGAGAGAATTGTTGTTTGGTGGTCAGCTGATTTTCAGAGAACTCATGTGCTCCAATTAGCTGACAGGTTGTGTGCAAACAACCTATGACTCTATGCTAGGAGTTTATCGCGAATAAAAGTTCGATTTAATAGAAATAGACAAATGTGTGTGGTATAAAATATACCACGTCACAATATGTAGGTCCACATTTGGAACAAGTAGCGCCAACTATCGTGATGTGGAGATTACTAATCCTTGCCGCATCTCGGTACTAATATCTTTGATAATATTATGAAACATTTCTATTATATTATTATATTAAAAAATAGTCCCCAAGATATCTTTCTCTAATTATTGCAAACGCATCAAATTCACATATTATAGTATGTGATGAGCTGTTTTCTCAGAGTATCCGCACTTATGACAGCGAGGATCGACCGCAAATCCCAACGTGTATAGGTGTCTATTCAGATGACAGTGGCCAGTTAATACTTCCTTCAAGATTTTCACCTGTCTTTTCTCCATATTCAACAGATGCTTTATTTTTTTTTGAATATGAAATGCTGATGTATTTCTTCGAATGCATTAATCCTTTTATTTCATCCCATCGCATCGCCTCGCATGCAACAGTTAAGTCCGTTCCTCAACTGTTCCTCTGAACATAGCACACGATACAACGCAGTATGTTTCCAGTCCAATAAGGGGCATTGTAGCACTCTTTTTCGCCAATGCATCCGCCTTCTCATTACCCAATATATTTTCATGACCAGGCACTCAGATTAGTTTTACCCAGTTGGCTGCCGATGTCTGAAGAAGGATCTGAAGATAGTTCTATACTAACTTGGGTGTAATCTCCTGAGAGTCAAGGGCTTTTAGTGCAAACTGACTATCAGAGCAAATATAGACATGCTGGAATTTATATGCTCGCATGCAAATTTCTTTAAGACATGTCTTTATAGCCACCACCTCAGTTTGAAATAATATGGGGAATCTGCCAAGTGCTATCGAATTTTCAGCCTATGATATGCTCTAACATATTCCAGCTCCAGTGCCTTGGGAGTCTTTAGATCCATCCGTGTACCAGATGAAACATCCCGGCTAAAACGTTGCCACTGTTTTGTTTGCCAGATGGAATCCGGTTAGAACCAGGTAACCGACATGAATGCTTTCAATACCATATAAAGACCGGGTAGGATTCGGTTAGAATACTGATTTCGTGTTTGCAAAAAATTAAAATACTGGTTCTGTTTGCCAGATGGAATCCGAATAGAACCAGGTAACCGACATGCATGCTCTAAATACCATATACGTAAAGACCGGGTAGGATTTGGTTAGAAAACGTTTCGTGTTTACAAAAAATTAAAATACTGGTTTTCTTTGCCAGATGGAATCCGAATCGAACCAGGTAACCGACATGAATGCCCTAAATACCATATAAAGACCGGGTAGGATTCGGTTAGAAAATTGATTTTATGTGCTGAAAATTATCTCGTTTTGTTTACCAGGTAGAACCCGGGTAGGACCGGGTATAATATTTATTAAACTAGTTTATTGACTCTGCTCTCCTGATAAAATCCGGATAATAAGAGATCGGATAGATCCCGGAAAGCACCGGGTAAAATTCAAATGGGGTTTTACTCGGTTTATTTCCAAATTCTATATGGTTTTAACCCGACATTTTAAGCAGGGGCATACAATCTTATATCATGTCATAAATCACATAAATATCATAAAATCTTACAATAACTTGAAATCTCTTGAAAATTTTTTAATTCTCTTGAAATACCTTAAATTTAAATAAAATGTCTTGAAAGCTCTTGAAATTCTTTTAAATCTGTTACGTCTTGGGAGATATAACATATTCCTATTTTAAAGAGTTAGAGAGGTTCCTCGTTTTAGGATTAAGAAAGAATTTCCTAATCACAGCGATGAGAATAGCCAGCCGGATTATCAAATAAAAATATATTGATTAGAACATACAAAGATAACTTTTATTTAAGAAAAGATACAGCAAAAGGATCTTTGTTACAATAAGAAAACTATTAGCCTTTTGAAGTGAAGGTGTTTGATTTATAAATTGTACCTGATATTGTTCATGATGGTCTTCGTCGATGATTCTCTAAGTTCAAGTATAGCTTCTAGAAACTAAGTCCGAGATCTGTTTCAGAGACTAAGTCCGACATGGGATAATTACCCTTCTGGAAGTAAAGAGATAGAAAGAGATAGAACTTTTCTATCTCTTTCAAGTAGCCGATTTGCATCCCCAAAACTCTATCTCTTTCTATCCACTACTGTATCTCCGTGTCGGTTGATATCTATCTCTTTCTATCCCTCAGTCTATCCCTGTGTAATATCTATCTCTTTTCTTCTCTCAGTCTATCTCTATGCAGAAAAAATTTTAATTTCTTTCTATTCCTAAATCTATTTCCTTTGCCAGAAATTGTTATCTCTTTATATCCCTACGGTTATCTTTCCCTTCTTAACTTATTAATTTTAATATTTTGAACACGCATATTAATTTTATAAAGACAATATTTTGTACAATAACATCATTCTAATCTTACCACTAACGCATATAACACTGAAAAATCTGCATCAATAGGGACGCGAACCCGCGCGCATCGAGTCCGTTGTCCAGCACTTAATCCACTGAGCTAACGAAAGATTAAGGAGTTATGTTTTAAAAACCAATATCACTAATCCAATCTAGCTCTATCCCAATCTATGTCTTATGTTTATCAAACTCTACCTTTTTCAATCTTTTTGTCAATCGTCATAATCACTAAATTCTTTCCTTTAATCTCCTCATTTATAACCCAGCCTCTAAATCTATCACTAGTCTATTCGTCTATAATCTGCTTTTCTCTATCTCATAGATGTATGTTATTTATTTATTTAGGAGTAAATTGGAGGAATATACACTACCCTTCAGAATTAATCAAACCACCTGTTTTTCGATTATAGTTTAAATTCTCTTAATTACACATCAAAAATTACATTTTTTCTCTTAAATAAGTAAAAACTATCAAGATTGTGCTCAAAATTAACCAATTAATCGTTTTGTCTATATTTTTAAAGAAATTATTGCAAAAAACTCCAAATATCAATATTTTATAAAAATAACAACAACTTTTGAAATATTGAACATTTAAAAAATTTTTTGGGCACATTTTAAAGGCAAATTTTTTTACAATCTGACAAACTTATTGATATCTATAATTTAAAAATTACACAGGCACACACAAAAAAAGGTCATGTTCCCGGAATCAGACTAGTATATCTTTATGTTTTTTGGGTCGCTGAATACGAATACGGTGTCCATTTGTCTCCATCAGTCAGGTTGAAGGTCATTTCAAGGTCAAATCCTGAAAAAATAGTCAAATTGATTAGAATTATTATTCCTGTTACATCCCAAATTTTATAAAATTTTTAATGTAATGCCTAAATATGGGCAACCTTAACAAGCATGTATGTAGAGATAGGGTAGATAATCATATATTTTAATGATAACTCGACTAATGATGATGAGTATTATAATAACTATAGCCGGTAAAGAAGAGTTCACTAATTAAATGTGCTCGACTGACCACAAGCAACGTAATGATGGCAACAAAAGAAAGCACGACCAACGCGAGATAATACACTTATAACATAATCAAGTAACATCCTTACATCCTTGTATGCAGTCGAATACAGAAACAACGACTTTATGTTACTATACAAACTATGTTTGTAATAGCTTATGTTTTAATAGAGATAATAAATATATGTATGTATATGTATACACGTTATATATATAAGTGGATATGTTAATATCTTAGATACATAAACGTGTAAATAGATATAAGAAATCATAACTTAAGTATCATTAAGTTTTAGAAGGGCAAGAAAAGAAAAGATTATCTATAGCGTTAGAAGAAGGAACTTTGTTAATAAATTTCCATCGAGTATGAAACGGATGACTCAGGTTTCATATTGCAGCGCGTTCCTCCGTACAGATTTACGAAGGAACGTGCCTCGGTACAGATTTGCAACGGAGCGTTCTTCCGTACAGATTTGCGAAGGTTACTCCCACTTGAGGGAAATTAACTACTATATAAACCTCAGATCAACCCCTGGTGGTTGTCAATTTGTTTCAAGCAGTAGTACTGTTAACTTAACTTCGTATCGAGTCAGTCTGACTAGGCAAGCCGCCCTTTGAAGCATCGAGGATCGCGGTCAGTTTCTGTTACTACGTTTACGGTTTCTGCATAAAGTGAACAAAGTCCCTTCGACTAAACGCTAGTACACGGAAAAAATAAGTGTTCCAAATAATGGAAAAAGTTTGTGAAATTTTAACAAAATAGCAGTTCACTTTTGGACAGACCCCAATTTTAACAAAATTTCGTATAAATTTATCAAATAGTGGATTAGGTTTACGAATATTTGGAAAAAATTTTACGAATTATTGACATTCATTATGTGAACAGCAATTTTCCAATTTTTATTCCATAGTTTGTCACAATGTCTAAAAAAATTATCAATTTCTTAAAAACAGAATGATCCACTTTTTAAATTGATTGGAATAGAAAATTTCTCAAACACAGAAACGAAAAAGTGAACTGCTAGTCAACGAAAGAGTCTCAAAAAGTTTTACAATTTTTCACAAAGTGTTTTACGCTGACTCACTTCAGCTCTCTTCCGCGTATTTTTCGGTTGTGTTAGTGACAGAATATGGTATCCCGATTGTCTTTATTAGTATTAGTGACCATAGTATAACCACGTGACCACACAACCGACGAACTGAATACTTGAAGAAATAGTCATTCAATATAAGAATATATTAATAACGTTAGTTATTAACAAAATAGTAATAAAATACTAATAAGATTCATAAAATATTGTTAATGAAATACTGATAAAATTGGTAATTTAAAAGAATTTTTAAAGAATTTCAAAAGAATTAGGCGAGTTTCAAGACTTTAAAGTAATTACTAAATTTTTAAAAGTTTTTCAAGGGATTTTAATTGATATTAAAGAATTTAAGGGGATTTCAAGCGATTCTAGGTGATTTTAGTGAATTTAAATTAACTTTAAGTGATTTTATGGAGTTTTAATTAATTCAAAGCGATATATAAAGCGATATATAAATATATTATTCAAAGCGATATATAAATATAACTATCTTTTATATTTTCAAAAATTTCAAAATAAATTTCAAAAATCTCATCTTTGGATCGGGACCTCGAAAAATTTCGACCCATCACTGATCTGTTTCTCGCAAGTGGTGATCGGTTCATGAATTTAGTATATAAGAGCGATTCGAATAAGTAGACTCAGCGTGTAGCATGCGTCAGCGAATAGCGTTATATATGTATTAGTTATAGTTATATGTAGGATATTATATGATGTGTATGTATTTGTGTTCAAAATTAGGCATTATAAGACTTGTGCATATGTGTATGTATGTATGACCTTCTCAACGTCCACACACATTCAACACGTAAACAAAAACGCGTATCTATTTTTTTTTCGAATCGGCAACACTCTTTACGAAAATATGAATAACACTTTGTTAAAATTTCACAAACTGCTTTCGGATCTTTGATAAATAACTGTTACACAAGTTCTTTTCCTTTTTACTCAAATTTTCACAAACATTTTTCTAATGATTCGTCAATTTATCTCATATTTTAACAAAATTGCATATCAAACTTTACAAAGTTAACTCTTCCAATTTCTGACAAATTTTAGCTCTGTCCAAAAGTGAACTGCTATTTTGTTAAAATTTCTCAAACTTTTTCCATTATTTGGAACACTTATTTTTTCCGTGTACGGTCGTGGTAGAGTCTAACCTGGGTAAAGTTCCGCTGTGTTAACATTCGGGAAACAACTCACGAGTGGATTCAATCTCTGCTTTAGGTTCGTGTATCGCTCGATTAGTAAGTGGAGTAGCATTAAGTGTTAGCCTTTACTATAGCAACCTAACTCTGCGTGAGGATCTTGCCGTTGTCCTCCGATTGATAGAGATGCAAGCGACAACCCTTATTTATTTTCTTGCCTTCTCAGCCGACGAGTAGCGTAAGTTTTATGTATCAAATTTCTGTACTCATCTAAATATATTATTTTATAATAAATTGTCTTTTTGTCAAAATCTTAGTATTTTATTTGAATAACACAATCCCCATAGGATTGTTAGTGACAATGTACCCACAATAAAAATAAAGTCAGGCCTTACCACCCTGACATAATCAGCAAACTCATCCTCCCCTAGCCTATTTTACATAACAACTACCCTCCGCTCGGGTCGTAACATTCCTATATATTTTTGGGGTCGCTGAATCCAAATCCGATGTCCGTTTGATCCGACAAGGTAAAATGGAAGGTCATTACAAGGTCAAATGTGTTTATTCTGCCGAAAATGAATTTTTGACTGTATATTCTGAAAGAACGAGAAATTTTACGTCTAGATATATATTCAATTTTATGATAACATAACCCCGAAGGTCATTCATTTTATTGTATGGAGGGTTCATATGACAATTGCAAAAATACAAAAAAAAGTCCTATTCCCGGAATCAGATTAGTATATCTTTATGTTTTTTAGGTCCCTGAATCCGAATCCGGTGTTCGTTTGTCTCAATCAGGTCAGGTTGAAGGTCATTTCAAGGTCAAATCCTAAAAAATAGTCAAATTGATTAAAATTATTATTCCTATATATTTTAGGGGTCGCTGAATCCAAGTCCGATGTCCGTTTGATCCGACAAGGTCAAATTGAAGGTCATTTCAAGATAAAATTTGTTTATTCTGCCGAAAATGAATTTTTGACTGCAGATTCTGAAAGAAAGAGAAATTTTGTTACGAACCAATAAGTACGATTCTTTAGAAAACAAGTCCGGGAAGAAAATTATAAAGAATCATTTAAGGCAAGTCGGAGAATAACAGAAAAGAAAAAGATTGAGTCAAATATATTGAGTCGATCTTTTAAATTATTTATGCGGGATATCGTGATTACCTGTCCTCATCCGAGGATAAAAGCTGTCATCATATGGGAGAAATAAATAGAGAAAAACAATGTAATTTATGAATAGAATTTATATTTTTAACCTCCCAAAGTTAAACCCCATTAATAGGAACAATCGATTGTGTAATTTTGACAAGGTTTAAAATTATGGATTAACAATATAAAATAGAATGGGATTGGGTAAAAAGTTTGGAACGATACAGTTTTGTTTCGCTTACCTATCTCCTAGCATAGCTTAGTATCTACCACTAGGGATGAAGCGGACAAGGCAGAGCACTGATCCGTTTTATCCCTATTGGGCCGTACACGTTTTCTTTATTTGTGACGTTATCACGAATGATAACTCTAGTCCATTCAGAATTATTCTTTCTCACTCACTCGCGAATAATTCGTCTCCCACGCTTCGCTGTAATTCACTGGATTCACACAAAAATCATATTAGTTGGCTTTTAACCAAAAGGCATGAGGGCCATTAAATCCCAACACCCTTTTCTAAATGTTTTTATGTGAGCCCGGTGCCTTGTCCATAGAACTTCAATTCTTGCTCGTTTTGAGATTCGAGCCCGGATTGGAATTCGATGCGGATTTAATTCTAAAATTGTCGAACGTTACAGTCTACCTCTCTACGGAGCTCAGAAATCTAAATTGCACTTTCTAGGACCGAATGAATATAAAGGAAAAACTATCTCTCACTTTCCTACGCTTCACAAATTTGTTTATGCCTAGAGATCACAAGCACGATCGACATACTATAAAATTCGATAAAACGACGGACTTGGCCTAGAGGTCACAAGGACGATCAACAAGAGAAATACAATTTCATTCCTTCATTCGTCCGAATTTCGAGCAAATTGCGCGGCGTAATTTAGCTATTTCCCGCACTGCACGTTCTTGATCATAAACACAAATTCTCTCTCCTATGCCTAATAAATTTGTTTATGCCTAGAGGTCACGAAGGACGATTGACATACTATAAAATTTATTATAGGCGGCGGATTGGCCTAGAGGTCACGAGGACGATTGACAAGAGAACCGAGTTTATATTGGTTAGTGCTCGAATTCTCTCTCCTATGCCTTATAAATTTGTTTATGCCTAGAGGTCACGAAGGACGATTGACATACTATAACATTTATTATAGGCGGCGGATTGGCCTAGAGGTCGCGAGGACGATTGACAAGAGAACCGAGTTTATGTTATGTAAGGAAAACACAAAGAATTATGTTGCTGATGCTGGAAAATGGTCCCTAGATCAGCCAAAGTTTCCCTGCTATTGAAATAACCGGTTAATCTAAGAGCTTGGGGAACTTTGTTCTCTTTTCGAGTTGAATTTTGAGGATTTTACGTCCCTCGCAATTCGAATCGATCTGTCACCTCCTTCGGGACAATTTTCCGGCATTTATGTATGAAATTTAGCAAGGGATTCGAATTATTACCCTTTCTTTCGTTACACAAGTTATAGCCACCTGACAGGACTGCGCGAAAACGAATTAGCGATGTTAGCGAGACGGGCGCCGATTTTCCGATTATAAAAAGGGGAAGCTTCTTAACTCGTAGAGAAGTTCCGTCAGACTGCCCAGACCAACTGAATTACTCTGTTTTTATGATGCCCGTCGTAAGTGTGCCATCGGTGGATTTGGTGGGAAATTTTGAGGTGTCAGGATTTTGTGTTTCGAAAAGGAACCAGGTTAAGAATTTCTGACCGAGTGCTCTTGTGTTGGAATTGTGACATTTGTGCCGAAATGCAAATTTTCCAATAGAGGGCAAGTGCCTGAAATCGGTCACTGTTTCATTTGATTCTGCAAACTTGCGAATGTTTGAATATTTCTCTTCGTCTTGCATAAGGACAGGAATTTGTCGACTTTTGATTGATGCAAGCAGAGAGAAATTTGTAACTGATGATGCTTCGAGAGAATTTTAATTCTATTTTTCAACTCAATTTCAATTGAGTATTTATTAAATAGAATGCAATTAATTTATATGATATTATTTCAATAACTGAGTATTAGTCAGCTGATTATAGAGTAGGTCAGAGTCCCGAGGAAGAAAAATGCGGAAGGACGAATATGAGACGGGAAAGGTCGGGTAAGAGAGGTGCAAGGTGGAGTGTCCGATAACGCACTTCCGCGTGGCCATCATGCATCTACGTTAGCTATTCGGTATAGGCGTCCGTCTCTAGCAGTCGAACCAAGTATTGATAACTCATAATACAATGCGAACGTGAACATGGCGAGCATTGAGATATAATTCTTTTCATTCATTCTGTTCTTTCATTCCAAACTATTATACCAAATTATAAAGTTTAAAGAATAAATCCTATCTGACTAATTATTTCTTAAATCCAGTTCATACTTCGAGGCTTGCTTAATGTTTCATCACCGAGGTGTCGCGTTGACAGCTCGGGTTAATGCTACCAGTGGCCTCAGTAAAATATTCTTAATGTATTTAATTTATATATTGAGGTCTTCACTTGCGAAATTTATCGATCTAATCTCGCAAGTGAAATTTTAAAGAAATAATGATTTATATATATAAAAAAAAGAATATTTTTCAGAGGGTTGGTACGTAACAATTTTACGTCTAGATATTTATATTTTATATTATTGCAATTGTCATATGAACCCTCCATACAATAAAATGAATGACCTTGGGGGTTATGTTATCAAAAAAATTGAATACATATGTAGACGTAAAATTTTTCGTTCTTTCAGAATATACAGTCAAAAATTCATTTTCGGCAGAATAAACACATTTGACCTTGAAATGACCTTCAATTTGACCTTTTCGGATCAAACGGACATAGGATTTGGATTCAGCCACCCCAAAAATATGTAGGAATAATAATTTGAATCAATTTGACTATTTTTCAGGATTTGACCTTGAAATGACATTCAACCTGACCTGATTGAGACAAACGGACACCGAATTCGGATTCAGCGACCCAAAAAACATAAAGATATACTAGTCTTATTCCGTGAACATGACCTTTTTTTTGTGTGCCTCTGTTATTACCTTACATATTAAAAGGACCCCGTACACTTTACATTGAAATCCGGCCTAGGGATGGGAAGTGACCGAAGGTGACGGCAACCGACTCCGTCACCTGACCGATTTCATGAAATTTCACGGTAATCGGTGAAATAAATGAAATCGTAATCATTTTATTTTTGATAATTGGAATGCTTTAGAATCTAATGTTAGAATTTAAATTTTACAGGTATTAGAAACGTAATCTTTTATATTTAAAAAAATGTCTTTTAAATAACTCGTACTCACAAAAAGGATCTTGGGTTTCTTGGAAGGATTCTCACACTCGATTTTATAAAGACGAATAAACAATCTTTATTATAAAAACGAAGAGCCTCGTGCTCACTTGAACTGTCACGTTCGTGTCTCAAACCCTCTCCGAATCACATCATATCCGCTACATCTCTACGTAAAGCCCGCTTCACATGCATGCATCTTAAAACGCTCGGTTCACACGTTGCATATTCAGATCATCTTCTAACACAGGGTCAACTTTTTTTATGCTTTGCAAGTGGTAAATATTAAAAATAAAATTTAAAACGTTGAAATATGTTGAGTTTTGTAAATCCTAACCTACAAAAAGTTTAAGCTAGGCGGTAAAATACGAATTTTGGTGCTGCGCGAAATTAATTTAATGCAACAAATAAGTTTTAAATAAATAAATAAAGTAACTTAATACATTAAAAGTGTAATTACCCTGTTGGAAGTAAAAAGATAGAAAGTCTATCTATTTGAATCTTTTTCAATCTTCAGGATTGAAATGGAAAGTAAAAATGAATCCAAATGTATCTATCCCTATCCATGCCAATCTATTTCTATCTCTTTTCTAATCTACAATAATCTCTTTCTTTTTGAATCTCAATATTTCTATTTCTCTGTATCCTTCGTATATCTTCGCCAATAATTTCCTATCCTCCATCTATCCACTCCAATCTATCTTTATTCTTCGCCTATCCATAGCAGCGCCTATCTTTTTCAATCCCTACTTGCCTATCCATGTCTAACCCTGGTCTAATCATTTGAATCCTTACCTATCCTTTTTATACGCTTATTCTTTTCAATTTCTACTAATCTGTCCATATCTATCCTTGTATAATCACTTCAATCTTTTTCTATCTCTCTTTAAGTATACTACCAAGTCTATCCATTTCAATCTTTACCATTCCTATAATCTAACCTTATATACAGTCTGTACCACAAGAGCATATACACAATAACAGACAGACCTGTGGGTAAGAGGAGGCTTGCTTTGGGGGTTTTCGTTAGTGGGGATAGTCCTTTATTTCGTCATCTAATAGACCATCCAGTGGTATTTATTGTTTGAAGCATAATAGTGAAAATTCAACATGAGTGCTCCATATTGGAAACGTTTGGAAGTAGTATTTTTGTGTTCGCATCCAAAAGGCCCTAAAATGTCTTATAAAGAGACTGCTAACTATACTGGGCGGTCAAGGGCATTCGTCCAGAAGTGGGTTACGAGGTTTAGGATCACGCAAAATGTGGATGATCTTCCAGAGCGCGGTAAAACTCGAGCAACAACAACACGCGATGATAAGGCCATCATAAAGCTGTGCGAAGCGAATTCCCAACTGACTCTGCGACAAGTTCAAAAAGAGCTTTTGAAAAAGAAAGTAAAGGTGAGTCTAATGACAATAAAACGCCGCTTGCAAGATTCGGGACTCGGATGGCGAGGCACTCTACAGAAACCGCTGCTCAGCCAACAA
>CAJFCO010017339.1:0-14372 GCA_904066015.1 Synergus gifuensis | reverse complement strand
TCACGAATAAATAAGTTAACATAACCTTAACATCCTAAAACTTCTTCCTTTTATACCGCGTAGATTTTATTCTGACGTTTATATCACTGACATAAAATGACTATTTTTTCAAATGTCAGTGATATAAACGTCAGAATAAAATCTACTTAGTATAAAAGTAAAAAGAGGTTTTCAGATGTTAAGGTTATGTTAATTTATTTATTTGTGATTTTGTTAGTAGCTGTTTATTAAAAGGTTTATTCGATTAATTTGAAGTATCTACTTCGTAAATTTAAGATTTTACTACTTAACTAAAATGATAAACAATTATTGCAATTTGTTATAGATAACTAATCTAAATCTTCTACTTCACACTCTTCACAGTTGTCGCCGTAGGAACGATGGTGATGAGAAAAATGTAGACTTTGTTTTAAGATTACTTACACTTAACCTTTTACTTCATATCTTTTCTTTAAATTGTAAGGTTTAATAAAAAAGTGATTTTAATAATATAATTAATATTAATTAAACTCTGATCGAAGCGTAGACTTTTGTGGGACTTGTGGAGTTGTGGACTGAAAAATTAACAGCTGTGGTCCTGGTCACGTGATCCAGTGTACCTTACCGGTCATATTTCGCGGGAATATTTGAAATTGTAAAATTTTTATTTTAATTATTATTAATAAATAATTATGTTTTAACTATAAAAATATTAGTTCGATCATTAATTAAAATTGCATTAAATAATATTTTTAAAAAATGTAAAATCAGAAATAATGTTTATCATAATATGCGACAAATTATAAAATTACTAAATTTATTATATAAATATATTTTAATGAATAATCTAATTGATATTTTTATTTTTTAAATATAATTATTTATTTATAAATTTTAAATTGCAGTTTCAGCATTTCAATATTTCTAAATTCAAGATTTAGACATATTTGTGTATGAAGAATTATTTAAAAATCTCGGATTAAATTGCAATGCGATATTTTATCGTTGAACAAAAGAATTTAAGACAACATTTCGTAAATGCGAAATAATATTAAAATTTCTTTATATTGTAATTATTATCAGTAATGACACTGAATAAAAATATATGGACCTGACTTGTCCCCGACAATTTCCCGACTGGGCTTTTGAATATAGAAATATACCTAACTTGCTCCTCACCATCTCCCTACTGGGTTTTTGAATAAAAATATACCTGAATAGTCCCCGACCATATCCCGGCTGGGCTCGCCCGAAAAAAGTGGCCCGACCAGCCCCCGATCATATCCCGACTAAGCTCTCTGGAAAAAAGAGTGGCCCGACCAGCCCCCGACCAGGAATCATGTTGTATTAGGGCCAACTCGGGCTATTTCCACACGGGTTATACATTAAAATATTTTCTATTGGATTTCGAAAGAAGACGATAAACGCTACCAAGAGTTATATAAATTTACAGAAAATTTATTTTCAAAAATTCGCAAAAATACGTATCGCCTAATTTCCCATAAAAAACAGCTTATTTTGTGCCCGGAAAATTCTGCAACTTCATGTTTAGAACGAGGGGTAGAACCTACCTGATTTGAAATGGATTCGGTTTTATGTTCGGTTTTATGTGAATCATGTTAAGAGTGTTAGATCCAAGTTGTTATTTAAAGTTGGTTCTTATTTTGCAAATAGAAGTGTGCGTTGAGCAAAAAAATGTCTACTTTTAATACTTTTTGTGTAGAATAATGCGATTAATAAATTTTAGGTAATATTTCGATCTCTTCGTTTTGTGCAAAAAGTTTTCAAATCAAATGTTTTTTTTTTTTTTTTTTTCACTCTTATTAGACACACTTCTGTTTTCAAAAAGAGTATGCCTACAGAACCAGTTTAGTGTATGCATATTTAATTTTAATATTTCTTGAATAAAATGAAGAAATAGGATTTTGTGATAAGTACTTGGATCCCACGCCCTTAAAAATTGAAGTTAAAAATTGAGTTTAATCCTTAAGGGTCACACTGGGTGTCAGACACCCATCGCTAACTTTCAAGAGTTCATTCAGAAATTTTTAAGTAAAAATATTAAAAATTACGTGAGTTATGAATTTTTGAGTAAAAAATAATTTTTTCCGGTTGTCAAACCTCCAGTATGCTCTTTATATAATTTTTCGTAAGTGTGCCCTTTAAGGATTACAAGTTCTATTTGTCTATGTCTTTTTCTATATTTTACAATATTTCTAACAGAGAATCAACTATCCTCACGCGTACATTGCAATGTTGTGGCCTCAATGGTGGATTCTTCTTGGGGAGTATTCTCATCTTCGAGAATATATTGTTTCCATCGTTAAAATATTTATTAACCATTGTATTTGGCCACTCGCCAGGCATGGGCACTACTATTTGGTCCTGGATCAAACCATTTTTGGCCCTCACATTTGGTACATTTTGGATTCTCCCTCTTTTTGTGCTGAGTAGGGTAATAAACAGCTTTTGGTTCCAAGTATGTATTAGTTCTTTGTATATAGTGTAAGTCTTTTTAATTCACCTTGAATTGTTTTAAATACTTTTGAAATATTCGCAGTTCACTTAAAAAGTTTTTAATTCTTTCTATTCAATTTAATTATTACATAGAATTCTAAATAAATTATTTTAATTTCTCTTGAAATCTTATTAAATAATTTTGTTTTGAATTTTATTGCATTATTTTGAAAATTTTTTAATTCCTGGGATTTAAATCGTATTCTTTCGAAATTGTTTTAAATTCTCGTTGAGATTTTTTCAATTCTATTGAATTTTTTTCAATATTTACAGAAATATTTTCTTATGGATTTTTAATTGAAATTATTTTTAGTTCCTTTGACTGGACATTCAATTATTTGAATTTCACCATGAATACTTTTGAAATATTTTCAATACGCTTAAATTTTTTTTTGTATTCTTTCTATTCAAATTTAATTATTAAGATTTTATTTAAACTATTTTAATTTAATTTTACTTCAATTCTTTTTAAGGGCATGTGATACTTTACCATAAGAGCAATTTAGTTTACCCAATTATACATTCATAATAATAAATATTTGTAGCTAATAAGAGTCAATAAACCTTTCTCTACATGAGACGAAGGTTTATTGACTCTTATTTACTAAAAATATTTATTATTATGAATGTATAATTGGTATAACAAATATGCTCTTACGGTAAATTATCACATGCCCTTAAAGATTTATATATTTAAGAGCATATAATATTTTACCATAAGAGCAATTTAGTTTACCCAATTATACATGCATAATAATAAATATTTTTAGCTAATAAGAATCAATAAACCTTTGCCTATATGAGGCGAAGGTTTATTGACTCTTATTAGCTACAAATATTTATTATTATGAATGTGTAATGGGGTAAACTAAATTGCTCTTATGGTAAAATATTACATGCCCTTAAATTATTTTCAATTATTTCAATTTTTCGTTTACTCTTTTGATTTCTTTCGATTTCACTCACGTCTTTTGAATTGAATTGAATTCCTTTAAATTTTCTATTATTTTAATCTTTTTTTTATTTTGATTTCGTTTTTAGAAATTATTTCATACATTTTTTTGAATTTTTCTTTTGATTTTTTTGAATTCCTTTGATTTCTTTCGATTTCGATTGTACTTTTGAAATTCATCTGAATTATTTTCAATACTTTAAAAAGTATTTTCGTGTTTCCTTTTATTCAATCGATTTATTTGGACATTATTTGAATTCCTTTGAAGTTTATCGAATTATTTTGAATTTTATTAAATATTCTAATTTCACTTGAATTCTCTTGAATTTAGTTGAAATACGTTTAGATTCTCTTAAAATATTTGTAATTTTTTTGGGGGGGATGAGCGCGGGAGGAGCCTCGACTCTTTTAAAACTTTTTTTTTTGGTCTTTAGAGCAATTCAAAGTTTGTAACCTCGAACTTTAGATCTTTTGCAGTTTCTGTTACTTTTAAATGAATTGATGTATTTTTCCACATAATAGGATATAGCGGATAGTGCATATAGATTTAGGCAAGGTCGACCTCATCATCTGCCTAGTGTTAGCATACTTGTTGCTGACATGTTAGTAAGCGTACTAGTTCAAGTCCTGTTTCTGGCCCAGGGAATGCTTGTGTCGAATTTACCTTTACCGATGATTGGAGAGATACTTGCTCTAATCCACATGTGCCTTCTTTATTCTCTTTACTCATTCGAGTACAAATGGTTCAATATGGGCTGGGAACTGCACAGACGACTGACTTTCATCGAAGGCAACTGGCCCTACTTTATTGGCTTTGGCTTGCCTTTAGCACTACTGACTAACTATTTCGACTCCCATATGATGAGGTAAATATACTAATATATAATATACTTATTTAGTAAATCTTTAATTTCGTAATACTAACATTCTGTGATACAAAAGAAATGCTTTAAATTTCTTAAAATTCAATAAAATCTCTTAAAATTTTGTAAAATCTTTTGGTATCCTTTAATATTTGAGGAAATGTGATTATTTTTTTATCGAAAAAAGTCAAGGATAAATTGTTAAACTTTCTGAGTAATACAAATAACCATACATAGATTTTGTCAATTTTTAAAAAAGTGGTCTAAAAAATTTTTAATCTGTCAATTGTTTCGAAAGTTATCGTGCTAACAAACTAAAAAACTACAAAGAGACAGACAAATTTTACATAAATCTAATACCTTCCTTGATGAGAATGTAAAAACGTCTTAAAATTTTAATCTATGCAATCTCTTAAAATTACACGAAATTCTTTAAATTCCTTAAGGGCATGTGATAATTTACCATAAGAGCAAATTAGTTATACCAATTATACATTCATAATAATAAATATTTTTAACTAATAAGAGTCAATAAACCTTCGTCTACATGAGACAAGTGTATAATTATTGGTTTAACTAATTTGCCCTTACGCAGTGATGTCCAAGCGTGATTAAATGAGTAGTTTGCTTTCCCCCTCTCTTACCAGTCTTAACACCTTTAGGAGTGTTCAGATTTCCCACTGGAGTGTACCTCGGGTACTGCGTCCTTTTCTTACATATTGAAATTTCGATTTGTAAGAGAAGGACGCAGTACCCGAGGTGCACCCGGGTGGAAAATCTGAACGCACGCTTTGGTGGATGGTTTCCCCTCCGGTGCCGGACGGCCCAGACCAAGCTTTAATAAAGTTTTCGAATTTTAATTTTTGAAAGATGTATCTATATATGAAATTTTATTGCGGATCTTTTTTCTTATAGAAAAAAAATTGTAGCTTTTTTAGTTTTAAAATTAAAGGCAAAAAACAGACTTTTTTGAAAGAGTCGATTTTAATCCGTTTTTCACTTTAGCTCGTGCTCAGTTCGTCAATTTTTCAACTTTTTAAATGAAATTTTCAGGGAATGTGCTTTCGGGTGTCCTTTGATTGATAGAATAATAGGAATTTAAAATTTAATGTTTTTAAAATTGTTATTAATTTTTTTCTGATGTTCGGCGTGAATCGGACTTTTGTAACTTCGAGCGTTTCGTCTATCGAGGGAATTTTGAGCAAGAAAAAACTTCGGACGGCAAAAATGTGGAGAAAACTATAATAAAATTTTTTTGGAAAGTTTCAGATCAAAATATTTAATGGTTTAGGAGTAGTTATGATCTTAGTCAGCGCTGGAGTTTTCGAGCGTACAATGTACTCTACGACTTAACGCCGCGCCGTGCGAAGTTTTCTCACGCTAGTGAGAACTTGGCTTATAATACGGCTAGTGAGTTTCGGCTTATAATACGGTATCAATAGAATTTTTCAGTGAACAAAAATTGAAAGAAAATAAGTTCAAATATTATTTTAAAATTTAAACATAAATAAACTGGAAAAATAAATTAACAATTAAATAAAACGCATGAGTTGTAGAGTACGTTGTACGCTCGAAAACTCCAGTACTGACTAAGATCATAACTACTCCTAAAAACCATTAAATATTTTCATCTGAAACTTTTCAAAAAACTTTATTATTTGTTTTCTCGGCATTTTTGCCGCGAGAAATTTTTTCTTGCTCAAAATTCCCTCGATAAACGAAACGCTGGAAGTTACAAAAGTCCGATTCACGCCGAACATCAGAAAAAAATTAATAACAATTTTAAAAACAGAAATTTTTAAATTCCTATTGTTCTATCAATCAAAGGACACCCGAAAGCACATTCCCTGAAAATTTCATTTAAAATGTTGAAAAATTGACGAACTGAGCACGAGCTAAAGTGAAAAACGGATTAAAATCGACTTTTTTAAAAAAGTCTATTTTTTGCATTTAATTTTAAAACTAAAAAAGCTACAATTTTTTTCTATAGGAAAAAAGATGTGCAATAAAAAGATACATCCTTCAAAAATTAAAATTCGAAAATTTTATTAAAGCTTGGTCTGGGCCGCCCGGCACTGGAGGAGAAACCAACCACCAAAGATGGTAAGAGAGGGGAAAGGCAAACTACTCATTTACTCACACTTGGACATCAATGCTCTTATGGTAAAGTATCACATGCCCTTAATACCAAAAAGACCTTTAAAATCTCTTAAAATTTCTAGATATCTTTTAAAGTTCTTAAAGTTTATTGAAAAATCTTTAAATTCCATAAAAACTTTTAAAATTGCTTTAAAAAAACTTTTGTAATCTCTCAAGATTCAATAAAACATCTTTTAATATCCTAGAGTTTCAGGAAAACCTATTAAAATATTTTTAAAAACTTTTAAAATATCTCAAATTTTCATGAACCCTAAATTGGAAAAAGGATTAACATTTATTTAGATTATTGAATCTTTATTGAGAAAAACTTCTATTTTAAATTTAATCCTTATATCATTTTCAGTGGGTGTGTTTTCTCCATTCTTTTCCCGCTTTTCATAATTAGCGGTAATGAAGCGGAACCAGTGACTGGAGTTTGGTAAGTGTTGAATATTTATCAAATAATTTTTTGATCAATTATAAGGCGTTTAATTTAATTTTTATATGGTTTTTGCCTCAATAGAATTCCTTGAACAATTCTTATAAAATTGTAATTCTTAGTTTTTCTTTCAGTGATTATCCTTTGAAACTATTTTCGCCTGTGATCGCTGTGGCTAATACGCTATTTACAAAAACAATAGGCCCTGCCAGGAGGCGGTGACATCTGAAGTTGTCAAATATTCTCAATGCCAGCTAAAGGGAAAAAAACTTTTGAGGGTGTGTAAATAAGTATATAAGTTTCTTTTCTCCCTTCAGCCAAATCTACGCATATAATTGGAATTTTTCTTCCGATTTTATTTAAGGGTTTTAATCTTCTCAAGCTCAATTTAACGGGTAGACTTTAATGATTCGAAACCAAGACTTTAAATAATCCTAAAAATTAAATTTGATTCTTCTAAGTGCGAATTCCTATGGAAGCATTGAAGGAATCAATTTTCAGGCATTAAAGAATTTTATTTATTTTTTAATACCTCTAATATTTCCATAATGGTGCAGTTTGCTGTTTTGGCGCTTAAGGATTGTTTAAACTAAAACTGAAGGGACTTGAAATTCGACTTCTTCATTTTACTTGGTAAATTTTGTAATTGATTATTTTTTCGCTCTTTAGTGGTACATATAGATAAAAAACGGAAAAATAATTTTATTTTAATACTTTTTGCGTAAAGTGATATAATTAAATTTGGAAGTTAGATTGCGAACTCTTCATTTTACGCAAAAAATACTAAAAGTTTAACCTTCGGTCCCCACTCTGGGTCTGTCAGACCCAGTCCTCAAGTTTCGCTGTGAATATCTTTTAGGTAATATGAAAATGAAGAATCTGTTTTTTTTTACAAAAATAACTTTTAAAAAAAAAAAAAATTTTTTTTAATTTTTTTCAATATGTTAATTATTGAATATATAATTATCATTAATACAGTTCGATTCTTCGAGGTTCCAAGCATAACTAAGAATTTTGCCGATTTGATTGGATTCGTTAATATTATAACAAATGGTACATGACCAAAAAGTGCACAGGGTCTCATTGATCCAGAGTGGGGAACTAGGTTGAAAACATAGGTGTGGGGACGAAGGTTTAAAAAAAGAGTTTAGCTTCAGAGCGAAATGATACCTAATGCTAACATTTCTTGATTAGAAATTTTTGAGTTTGAACTTTAATTCAACACACATAATACATTAGAATAAAACATTTGAAAATCAGTTTTCAATCTATAAATTGACAGATTTAGTTCCCCATTATGGCAATATTTAAACGAAGGGTTGCAAATATTCACTAGTCAGTTAATATAATTTCTCGCCTGCATATATACGAATTTTTCCTTTATTTCTGTGGAACAGTTTTGCACAATACTTAAAGTTAAATTTTTACATTGACATTTTCTACATAATTGCGCAGGCATTTACTAATTTGTACGAAGAAGACAGCCAATAGAGAGACTGTGATAAGTCGATACCATTTATTGAAAAATAATAAAATATGTCGTTTAGCATAATTTGTGAACAAGAGCTGCATTTTTATAAGTCTTTTTAAGGTTTTGAATGAAAGTTCGAAGGAGAGAATTTTGTACAATCAATTTTATACATCGATTGGATAGAATCTAATTTTTAAGAGCGTTCCATCCACGTTCTAACTTCAAAATTCGATTTCTTCATTTTATTTAACAAAATAGATTTATAGAATTTACGCATAATTACATGTTTGCAATCGTTGAATATCAACTTTAGTCATGAGTCAAACGATACTGCGTTTTCCAAACGTGCAATATCATGTTTCTATATTGTTTCGACTTTATTTACTTCTAAAATTGTTGAAGATTTCAAAGTACTGTTTGTGCATTTCACAAACGGACGTTTTATTTTGGTAATCAAGATTTTTATATCTCGTGTGCTTTATTTTTAATGGATTCAGAGAGAATGTTTACACCAAGAAAATAATTGTAATCGTTGGAAAGTACTGTCAAAAGTTCTAAGATATTTTTAAATTTCTTCAAGGCCTCTATAAAGATTACGGGAAAGATTTTCTCAATTGAAATTTGAATTGCCCACAGTGTAAATAATCTCAATTAATTGTACAGCACTTTGAATATGTTATAGAATTTTATATAAGTTTGTGACGAACGGTTATTTATAGAAAATTGTACATATAATACAATAAATAAATGTTTTATACACTGTATTACTAATTATTGTTTTTATTTTTTAACGTTGATCCTAAAGGTTTACACAAATCTTTTGCACTTGAATTTGACACTATGTATTCAAATTCTAATTCAAATAGCAAAATATGCAATTTAAATTAATATACCTGCAATTTTAAAATGTTTCTTTTATTTAATTAAAAATAAAGAAGAATAAATCATATGCTACACTTATTAATTATATTAAAATAAAAACGACTAGAGATCATGCAAGGAGATCTTGCAAAGCTAATAAATCTTGTTCGTTTGGTTCTTCTTTAATTCTGTAACTACTGGCGAGAACAAAATGACGATGCAATGCTGCAAATCCGAGGCTCGGATCTGTTTCTTCTTCAACAACCGGACTTGCTCCTACTTCAGCTACTTGACTTTTGCTCACCTGAAATCAAAAGCATTACATAATATAATAAAGTACAGTTTTTTGAGAATAGATAAAACCGAAACTTTTTTTTGTAGACGTCAAGCTTTAGATTGTTGTCAAAACATCCCTTCAAATACATCCAGACAGTAACAATCATTTCTGATAAGATGTGAAGACTCTGAATATTTTTCGATCTTCTCCTTCAAGCAAATGATCATTTTTCGAAAATATTGAACTCTGTGTCCATATGAATTTTTTTTGTAGACTTCAAGCATTGGATTGTTGTCACAACACCCCACCAAACATTCTCAAGAATTAAAAACCATTTCTGATAACATGTGAAGAGTCTGTGAATATTTTTCGATCTTCTCCTTCAAGAAAATGATCATTTTTCGAAAATGTCTTATCTCCATTTGACCTTGCAAATTGATATCAAGGTCAGAATTGATGGTACAGTCAAATATCCCCCTCGGTCCTGGTCAACCTTTGTCCGAACCATTCTTTCATAGATAAAATATTTTAGCAGATATTTGGAGAGATAGATTAAAATGACTCACCCTGTATTTAATTATTTTTTCTCTAAACAAAGAATCTTTTGATGTTATCGTTCATCTTTTAAATAAAGTGTATTAATATCAGATTATTGGATTTTTTACGACACAAGAAACCTTTATACTTTCTTACATTAGCTTTGAATTTTGGGTATTTGAAGACATAGATGAAAACGAAATTTCTCAAACTTGCAAATAACCATACCTTCCTTAATATTCAATTAAATGCATTAATCTTATAGGTCAATCGATTCGTTTCGACACAAGGAATTTTTTTTCCCCTTACATAAGTTTTGAATTTTGATTATTTGAGAACTTTTAGTCAAAAGATCAATTTTACAAAAATGATAAATGTACATAAAAATTTTGTAATTCAATTTATTGAAATTTGAAATTTCTTTTGAAATCTTTTAAAAACTTAAAATTCTTATGAAGTGCCTAAAATTTCAGGTCAAACTAAATTTCAAAATTTATTGAAATCTCTTAAAATGCATTTTAAAAATCTTTTAACATCTTAAAATTCCAAGAAATTCCTTAAGATTCCTAGAAATATTTAGGTATCCTTAAAAATTCTACGAATATTAAAAAATCTTTTAATATCTAAAAATGTTCTGAAATCCCTTAAAATTCTCAGAAATTCTTTAAAAATAATCCGAAAAATCCTTCCAAGGCCCCACAAAGTGCATTAAACTTCCTAGAAATATTTTGATATCCATTAAAATTCCACTAAATCCGTTAAAATTACTTTACGACAATCATTTGAAGTCTGGTAACATATTCAAAGTTTAATTACAGTCTACTAAAGAATTAAGCACTAAAAGGGAATTTTTACAGGGAGTCTGCTAATATTTTATATTTTGGATTGAAGGCAATTTCCTCATTTAAACTTTATAGAGTAAATATTCACAAAAATACATACCTCAAAACGTTGCGGTTTATACATAGCCAGCTTCCGCGTTCCTGGTGAGCTTTGTATAAGATTCTGAACGGTAGGATGTGAAATTCCAAAGAAATCTGTACCTTTTGGTGAAACGGAACACAAGGCGGAAGAAATCGCTGCTAGTAAACGAGAATGACACTCGTCAGGACTGGAACCTACTAGCGGCTGATCGAGGTCATTATCCGAAGCAATTTCGAATCTAAAAAATCCATGCCAACATAACTTTCTTCACTTCCTTGTTTATGGATGTTAGATCAAAGTTTTAGCATCAAAATTTGAACTCTTCATTTTACTTAACAAATTTTTTAATTAGATATTTTTTCGTTCTGCCCACATAATTCTATTTAAAAATCGGCCACCTTTAGGAAGCGAAAAAATACTTAATTACAATATCTGTTAACTAAAATGAAAAAATCGAATTTTGATATTTCTTTTTATTTTATTCTGTCGTAATCAGGTTCTATTTATTAAAAAAATATTAGAGACATACAATCTGAATTACCTCGGCTTCGGACCACCATCTAAAATTTTGCAAGTGTATAAACTTTTAATCCGTGCATCCCTTAAGCTAGCATAAATCCTGGTGCTACAATAACCGACAGGATAGATTAGATCTTCTGTGTGGTAAGCAAGACGATCCGAAACAACTTCGCCCAAAGAATAAACGGTGAGATCTCCCAAACTTATGGGAAATATCGGCCTTCCATGGACGTCCAGTGGTATTAATTGAACTACCTTCCGAGTTGCTTTACTATAGCGTTTTGGTTTACTCTTTCCATCTATAAATTAAGATATGTTGTAAATAATTCGCTTGACATCTTTGGAATCACTTGAACATTTTTTATAATCACTTAACATTAGATACAATCCTTTCAAATTTCTAAACAAATTTTTAAAATTCCTAATCTCCTGTACCAACTCCTAATCCAAAAAATTCCACGACAACTTTCAAGATTACTTAAAAAGAACTTTTCAAATATGTACCTCAAAATCCATTTTAAAAATCTTATCATGTCATAAAATTCCATGAAATTTTTTCACATTTCTAAAAATTTTCTGGCATCCATTAATTTAAGGAAATCGTTTAAAATTCCTCAATAATTTCACGATAACCTGTATAATAAAATTTTAAAAAAATTTAATATCTTAAAATTTCATGAAATCCTTTCAAATTCTTAAAAAATCTTTTAGAATCCTTTGTAAATAGACGCGATTCTTTAAAATTTATAAAAAAAATCTTCTTAAACTTCTCATATCTCTTGAAATCCAAAAAATCCAACAACTTTTAGAATTCTTAAAAAAATTAAATATCTTCAAATTAGATAAAAATTTAAATATCTTAAAATTCAATGAAACTTAACTTTCTTAAAAATTTTGTGGTTTCATTTAAATTCATTGAAATTGTTTAATAAAACATTTCAAGTCTCTTAAAGTTCCTAAATTTCCCTTGAGATATCTTTGAAATATCTCGAAATTCCATGAAAGGCTTTAAAATTCAATTTAAAAAATCTTTCGATATCTATTATAAAACTTATTTTTAAAACATTCTTTGAAAATCCCTCAAATATTAAAATAAAATCGCTCACCCTTTAAAATTACTTTAAAAAAACTGTTCAAAATTCATTAAACAAAATCTCTTAATATCTTAATCAAAATCTCTTAATTTCTAACATTTCACGAAATCCCTTAACATTCATAAAAATATTTTGGGATCTCTTAAAGTTAGACAGAATCCTTTAAAAATCATAAAAAATCTTTTAGGATTCTTTAAACTTTCACGAAATTCTATGAAATTGTTAAATAAAACTTCTTAATTCCCTTAAAATCTTTCGAAACCCTTTAAAATTAAACGAAGTTGTTTAAGATTTTTAAAAATCCTTTGGTATCTTAAAATTTCAAAAAATCTGTCAAAACGGCTTTTAATCGCATGACAAGCTTCCAAATTCTTAAAAAGATTTCAATTTCAACAGTTTTTTGGAAATTTAAAAATATTTTAAGAGATTTATCGAAATTTTAAACCAATTCAAAAAGATTTGACAATTTTCAAGAAATTTTAAAACTAGCTGTAAAGTTGTATCAACTTTTGTGCTCATTCAATGAGCACTTTGTTTCCTGGAAGCAAATATGATTTGCTTCCTCATAGAGGAAGCATTAATTAATTAATCAAATGTATTAATATTAGGTCACATAATTCGTGTTAATATAAAGAAAAGTTTATTTTCTTTACATCAGCCCTAAATTTTGTTTATTTGAGAAGTTATAGTAGAAAAATCCATTTTCGAAAATCACAATAAAGCATAACTTTCTTATTTTTCAATGAAATGCATTAATCTTGTAGGTCATTCGATATATTCCCTTTGAAATATGTTCAAAAAAATCTGCCCGCTTCGCGGGAACATTCTCATCGCGCGCTTCGCGTTCCGTGTTGCGCGCTTCGCGCACTTGTGCCCTTCGTGAAGCTTGCGCTTTACAGGACGCTTGAACCTATATGTTTTTTTTTAATTTAATTAAATTATATTTTTTTTATATATAATTTATATTTTTATATTTCAATTTGTTTTTTTATATTTGTAATTTATATTTTTATATATTTTTTTAAAATTTAATTAAATTAAATTTAAATTAAATTAAATTACAGCTTTGAATGCAAAAGTTAACTAATTTACTTAAGGTTCTATCGACCTTAAGGAGCACATTCTCATCAGGGAACTCGCGCTTCGCGCTCGATATTTGATTAAAACGTCGCGCTTCGCGCTCGGCTCTATTTAACAATATTTTTCACGATTAAAACGAAAACTACTCATCCTATTGAAGAATGGCCAAAGGAGAACTTGTAGATCTTTTTAAAGCGAATAATTATATTATATATATATTATATATTATTATATATTATATATATTATTATATTATATATTATATATATTATTATATTATCATTTTCTCTGCATCTCGCGTTTTTTGGCGCAAAATTTGAATTTTCGATTTTTTAAGAAAATTCAAAAAGTTGTTATGCCGATCCTATAGGGCGTTCAAAAAGAAACATTTTTCCTCTTTAGACTTTTTTTCATATTGTGCGTTGTTTGGCTTCCAATTAAAATTTTTTTTTCATTTTTTTGGATTTTCAAAATGTTATAAGTCTTTCAATTTTTTTTTATCCAAAAAAGTCATTAAGAAAAATTGTTCGACTTTTTGAGTACTATAAACTTACGTCATTAGAATTTTCAGATTACAAAAAAAGTGGTTTAAAAATTTTTCAAAATGCTCCAACTTTTTGAATTTATCCAACGAACTTGACCTTCATTTTAGGACACTAAAAGAGTATATCAAAGGACAATCCAATCGGTCAATTCTTTCGAAAGTTATCGTGCTCACAA